>OX401414.1:8474390-8644390 GCA_947846245.1 Cerastoderma edule
AGGTCCTTTAGATTATATCATACACCAAATTATTTTAATTTCACTAAAGAAGATGTAGGGGTGATGACGATATTGACCAGTTTGTTATACATGTAACTGTTTCTTCTTTATTCTTATTAAAAGCTAATTTCTTTTAAAGAAACATATTCACAGTCCTTTACATACATTCAAAAACATAAAAATTGTGAAGGAGATTTTATAAGTCTTATTACTATAATCCAGGTTTGCTATTAAACTCCTTTCTCTTTTGCCACAATGAATAGCTTATTATGCATTTGTTTTTCTTTAAACATCAATGCAGTCCTAAGCAAGCATGCAAAAAGATTAACTAGAGAAATAGCATATTTGTCATCTGTAAACTCTGTTAATCTGGCATTAAAAATTAATAAACTACATGCAGTAGTTTTATTATTCATGATCTACTTTAACAAAAATACTGGAACTGATAAAGCATGGGTTTAGAAAAACAAACATACCTATATAAGACATTAATTGGACTGGGAACATTATTTCAGCCAAGGATCAGGCAAAGGTGCTCATACAATCTTTTCTTTAAAGACGTCTATAGCTTCCTTCTGAACTCCTTTTTGTCTCGGGTGTATCTCGCTCCTAGATTATGAACAACAACAAAAAGATAGCGTTAGTTCCAAAACAACATTGGAAAGATTTAGTAACTTTTGGAAGCTAACTTAAAGATTACTCTAGAGCCAATCAGGAAAATGCTCTATTAGCCTTCTTAAAATCCATACTGAGGATATCCAAATTAAGAACGCACCTAAATCAAGTATTTACTCCTGCGTTTCATGTTTTATAACCTTGAAGGCTTCCCAATTGATTTTTTTTTTTCTTATTAAACGTTACCATGTAATTTTCCCTTAAGATTCAAAGTTACACTAGTTTTTATGGTTTGCCAATTAAGCAATACAACTCACTTAAACTAACAGGCGCATGTCTTTCATCAGGCAGTTGACAGAAAAAAGGCCATCTCAGTATAGACAGTAGAATAGGGCTCTGTCAGTCCAATATTCTAACAAATCTCAGTTTTGAATGCCTTAAATAACTGAATACTTTAATTTTAATTTCTCCTCATGGAAACCATCAAGTTTGTATATATTCTTTCTAATGTTTTCACATAATAATAATAATCAAATGTTCAAGAGGTAACAATTTCACACCAATCATCTGGTAATCATATCGTCTTAAGAGTTTTCCATGCTATTATGTTGTAACATACATCGAATATTTATGCAAATCTTGAAACCTATTGCATTGTTATAGAAAACAAGCAGTTTTAAAGAGACACCACAACTGATCAGTGGACAGCAGCATTTTTTTCTCACTGATGATAGATCGGATGTGACTGTGTCTTTGAGTGGTTAATTCTCTCATTTCTTTTCATTGCTGAAAGCGGTGGGATGAAGACTGCTCCTTATATTTTAATTGCCTTTCAAACCAGTCTTCTCAAAGGTTGGAGTAATCAAACGTTCATGAAATGTTTAAGCAAACTTGGGAACTTCATGCATTGTTTTAGGGACATGAAGGTATATAAATAGACTACACAACTAATCAGTTGACAACAATGTTTTTCACTAATCATATGTGACTGTCTTTGAGTGGTTACCATAATTTGCTTGGTTTGTGACAATGTTGCAATGGATTGCTGGGTTTTTCCTTAAGACAAGGATGCAGGCCAATTTGACCGCCTCAAATGCTTTTCTGGCTGTCTCAAATTTGCCAGATGGTAGAAAATAAATCGATGGTACCTGAAAAGAGGTAAGATTCATATTCAGCCCACTCGCCCCAGGACACCCTTGCCTCCTAAACAATTCTTCTGGCTTTCTTTACCAATTCTTAAGGATCATCGGTGATGGTAAAACATTAAATGCCAGAGCAATCAGTGCGCTCAGCAAACTTATGATTCTGTGCACATTCGAGTCTTCAACAATAAGAATCTTTGTGTCTGAAAAGTAAATCGTCATGATTAATCAATGTCATTTGCTCCCCAAAATAAGTTCCAATGGAGTAGCTTAAAACAATTTTGATTAATCATTACAATCAATAATGAAAAGAATCTGCGACAAATTGCGAAACCGGTCTCCGCGAAAACCGATCACAAATAAAACGAAATGCTTCCGAGACGGAAACGAGTAATCCTAAATTAGGACCAAGCTAGAAAAACTTCGTAACACGTTTAAAAAAATTCAAAAGGACTATATTTACGATGTGGCCTGCACACAAAGGAATAACTTTTAAGAATACCTTTTTGGGGTGATTTAACCTTGGATATTAAAAATGACACATCTAGCTGTTTTCCTGCAAATGCAAGTAACTGTCTACATTTGGCGGATTAGGCGGGATAACAGTCAAATACCTTTATGTACCTCCAAATGAAGAGTTAGTGTCGAGAGATTGCGGTCGCTTTTCATTCAAATACCCTCGGCTTTTTCCCTACTATTTGTGTAAGTTGCCGACCGTAGACCAACAGGCCTCTGGTAAATCAAGACACAACGTGTAATAGTCACGGTGACTTAACGATAATACACGATCTACATACACTAGTATAATTAACTGGCAATTGTAAATCAAGACACAACGTGCAATAGTCACGGTGACTTAACGATAATACACGATCTACATACACTAGTATAATTAACTGGCAATTGTAAACCAAGACACAGCGTGTAATAGTCACGGTGACTTAACGATAATACACGATCTACATACACTAGTATAATTAAAGGCACATCAAAGGAGAGGAGTACAAATAAATTACTGAAAAAAAATATGGAGTTCTTTTATTATGTTCTTTAAAGTCATGAGAATTAGTTTGGGAATGCATTGAGACCCTATTAAATAGACTCATGTAAAATAAGCTATTTTGTGCTTAAAATATAGTTGTCTCCAATTTAATCATCTTTATCAACAACCTGTTTGTTTACATATTCAAAATAACGAATTCTGATCGGTCAGTTCAAAAATGTGTCTATCAACTGTCAAGGTCAGAGGTGAAGAATCAGGAAATCTATATTATAAAACTTGCTAATCTGGGCTTTTTCTGGTTTACTTTGACATTTAAGTTGTGCTGATGATGTTTTCTGGTGAAAACCATTTGAATCTGTCCAAAAGTTAAGCAAATAATACAGTTTGATATAGCATTTATCTCCTTTAATGGGCCTTTAACTGGCAATAGTAAAGAGAGAGAGAGAGAGAGAGAGAGAGAGAGAGAGAGAGAGAGAGAGAGAGAGAGAGAGAGAGAGAGAGAGAGAGAGAGAGAGAGAGAGAGAGAGAGAGAGAGAGAGAGAGAGAGAGAGAGAGAGAGAGAGAGAGAGAGAGAGAGAGAGAGAGAGAGAGAGAGAGAGAGAGAGAGAGAGAGAGAGAGAGAGAGAGAGAGAGAGAGAGAGAGAGAGAGAGAGAGAGAGAGAGAGAGAGAGAGAGAGAGAGAGAGAGAGAGAGAGAGAGAGAGAGAGAGAGAGAGAGAGAGAGAGAGAGAGAGAGAGAGAGAGAGAGAGAGAGAGAGAGAGAGAGAGAGAGAGAGAGAGAGAGAGAGAGAGAGAGAGAGAGAGAGAGAGAGAGAGAGAGAGAGAGAGAGAGAGAGAGAGAGAGAGAGAGAGAGAGAGAGAGAGAGAGAGAGAGAGGAGAGAGAGAGAGAGAGGAGAGAGAGAGAGAGAGAGAGAGAGAGAGAGAGAGAGAGAGAGAGAGAGAGAGAGAGAGAGAGAGAGAGAGAGAAAAAAACCTCCTCTTATCGTGAAGATTGTAAGATTGTTGCTCGTGGCCTGGCACCTGGCGATAAGGTTGTCTTATCAAGGAGTTAACAAACAGCATGTCAATACGAGAACTGACCTACACAATCTCTATCACCTTTAGTCAACAAACACATACCTTATCTAGGGTTTAATGCAAGACCTTGGTTCGTTATTGACTGGCACTGCATTACTTACCTTGATGTTTCATTTTTGTTGTCATTGCTCGAAACAAGACATTGTGCTTTCAAGCATGTATTATCATGAAAAGTCGTTCATTAAACTGTAGAGATTGAGTACTTTAATAAGATATTAAGTAAATATCGGGACGAATCTTTATTTCTATACTATGTTATGTCAAATGTATCGTGTAGGCATTATGATAGGACTCGTGTTTTCTTGTAGGCCAATAGCGCTGGAAACGATCTAACATGCGTTTTTCATTCCTTCCTTACATCGAGACTGTCAAGAAAGGTTCAACAAAAGGGTAAAGGTTGGTTTAACCCTTTACGGTATATAGCGCCGTTCGCCGCCTTATCGATTACCGTATAAAACCCTTTTCGCCGTTATAACTATTACCGTATAAAACCTATTTTGACGTTTTATCGATGACCGCATAGAACGCTATTTGACAGCTGAAATATTTATTCAACTTTAACCCTTAATTACATAACTTTACACACAAGTCACTTTCTCCAAATTTCATTTTCCTCTTAAATAAATATGTTTTCTTTCATTTTCGATGATAAAATCATAGGGTCAAAGTTTAAACTTTTGCTCTGAAGAGAACCTTTTGATAATGGTCTCACGACATCCTTCTGAAAATACCGCTAGCAAATTGAGATGAAGGGAATTCAAATCACCATCCCAATTACTGAGAGGCCTTCAATATCCGGTCATAAAAGATCAAAACAATGCCGATTTGTAAAGACTCGATAAGGATTTCATATTCTTTAGAAACTTAACACACTTCTAAAAATTCTATCCAATTAAAGACCATGCGGCACGCGATCTGTAAAGAATGTTTATGACACGGAGCTATTGTTCTAAATTTAAAGGCGATTGACAATAAAGCCGTTGAATAATGGACGTTATAAAGATTGTGAGATTAACTTCAGAATGCCCTGATCATGTGAATGTATATTATATTGTATATCTATATGTTATAACCTAATAAACATCTATCTATCTATAAAGACGGCTGTTTTAAGACATTTAGCCAATATTGGTGTTTCCGATCGCATGTCAGACATTAATGTAGATTCAGAGCAGTCATTTGATCGGTTTTTTTAGCCTGAAGATGATGAAATCCTTATAAATCTTACCAATTCACGGACAAGCAAATAAGATCATTCCTCCGACTTTGACTGCAACAAAGAGCTTTTGGTAAATTCATCACCCATGGACATGTTTTTTACGGAAATATAAGCATGTTTCGTTGTCATTATGAATTGATATTAATCGTTTTAATAACCTTTACGAAGCAATATTGCGTTGAAAAACATTCTTTTTTTTTCATTTTGTAAACGGTTTTAATGGAAATTGAAATAAAATGATTCAGCTTTGTTGAGAAATATGCAAAGACTAAGTATGCATCTCGAGTCATGAATGGACTTTTTTGTCAACAAAATTTCCTTCAATTGATGACAAAACAGAAAATCAAATTAGGGATCTCTTGGGGAAAACACATAAGTTACTATATTACTTTTGATTTTGTATAATTCACACCTCAATATACAGTTTCATTGTTTGTTTATTTTGTACACCTAAATCCTGATATGTATGTATCACTAAATGAAGAAAGAATCATCAACTTAAAGGAAATTTTGTTCTAGTCGTCTTTTATTCTTTGAGAAAATCTATTAGATGAACGTAAATTGCATTAATTTTGGTTTGATTAACAGTACCCCAATCAATAACAATTATCGGAGATAATCCTGTGCAAATAGGTACCTAGGGTGACTGATTATGTATGCGTTAATGGTCTCCGATAATCGGATGGTTTATACCAATGGTGTCACAGAAAAGCCTTATCTCTATACCTTAAAGGGTTAAGCAGCATGCGAATGTGTATAGTAAATGGCTGAAAGACAATCGTTTTTTTAACAGAGCTAAGTTTATTAAACAAGTACATAGTACATAGTCATACTATACATAGTTTGTATGAAGTATTATATATCATGTAGATTATAAGGAAGGTTATACTAAATCCGAGACTCAATATTTGATATGTAAGAGTGAAATAATTATTCAAAAACAAAATTAAGACTTGTTTTGAATGACTATGAACACTAAAGAATGTTTGACGAGCCTCCAATGCTGCTTTTATATGTTTTGCCAAATCAATTAACAAAGCTTTATCATTTGTAGACATGAGAGCATTCAAGTTAAAAAGAGAGTGTTGTTTTTATAGGAATACTCAGTTATTTACTGCTTTATATGGAAGGTTTCACGAATAGAAATAACGTGGTAAACGTCCTCAATGTCATGGGTTGTGCAACACATACAATATCTCTCATTTCGAGGTGTAGCAGTCTGGGTGTAACGCCCTGTCTGTATTACCATTCTCGACAAAAAGAATCTAAGATTTGACGGCAAAATGTCTAAGTATTGCTCATACTTAAAATAAGATTTAGAATATTTTAGTTCTGATAGCGCTGAACTAGATTCACGGGAACATTGCCATTCTTTTATGAAGCATGCAATAACTCTGGTTTTTAAAAGTTTAGGAAATGGTTTTAATGAGATGTATAAACTTATGTTAGAGAAAGAAAGGAACAATCATCATGGAATTTCCCAAAGACCCAAAGGTCCATTTAACCTAACCTAATAGAACATTTCATAACCCTTTCCCAAACAACAGATTTTCGACTGTCCCAAATTGAAAGAGTTTGCAGACGACATTTCAAAATGTTATGAAATTGGAAAATATCTTCTGATAGGGCAGAACAAATTGTGGGAATAGGAAAAATTGCTCGTTAAAGCCGTCTGCAATTAAGTGGTCAAATTTCGTTATTGTTTGGGAAAGGGTTAAACTAATATGTTAAGACTGGAAGGGTCATTACAAAGTAAGATAGGTTGAACTAGTTTTAATACAGCGATCGCAAAATATAAACGAATTCCTTGTTTTTAACGACGTGAAAATGCTCTCTGAGAACTGATGGTTTGTTTAGGTATCGAATGTTTCAGATTAAACATTCTTCTATAATAAAAAATACTTGTTGTTGATAACTTACTGGAACACCGAATAAGGCAAGGGAGCGCATGTATAATCTAGTAGACGGATACTGTTAAAGGTTTAAACCTGGATTATTTCTGTTACAATTTGCGCATCTCATACATCCATACGTATGTCATACGATCTTGACATTTGAAATTTCATATCCTCTATCATGGTCTTAAAATGATCATTAGGCCGAATAACATGTTAATATATATCTAAATGTATAAATAAAAACTTGCACTGTGAATACAGCAAAGTTTGATAATCTGTAAACAATAGTAACGATTCACTGGGTTATTAACCAGTCCATATCAACATGACGCCACACAGCTGTACAATAGAGCTAGTAAGACCGCTCGTCCTCCATTGACGTGTGGTGTGGGCGGCGGACCGACTGATGGTGGCATAAATATCCTCCGTACAGACTCGAACTGACTCAATGGTTCCCCGTGTGGCACGCGACACGACGAACTCTCCGCTCTCCAGGTATCTCTCGGGTCCGGGAAGGTAGACTCGAACCTTACTCCCTTCCTCCGGAAAGGTGAAGTCCCCCTGTACGAGTTCCAGTTGTTGACACAAGAATAGTTTGGTTATACATAGGCGGTTTACTCGATAACGTCTGGGAAAACCTCCCGTGATGCCGCGTAGTACCAACTCGTCACTCACGGTAGAGTTGCCTAATACAAGCATATCGGTGTTCAGGGGTGAGGGGTAAATAACGATCTCTCCGTCCAGGTCCTTCTGTTTGTAATCAACATAACGGCTCAATTCCGCTCTAAATCTGAAGCTCTGGGAATCTAGCATAATTGTCCATGGGTTTTTCAGTGACTTCATGATATTATCGAGTAGCGATTGTGGATTAATTAATGTTGACTTTAAAATGAGGACCGCTAGTAAATGATTAATGGTGGTGTCGTTATTCAGGTTATAGAAGAGCTTCAAACCCCATTCTCCTAGTGCTGGCCGTGTCAGAAAGTCGACAGTGTGGGAGGACGCGTATCGGTCCATCAGTCGGACCACCTCTCTCCTCGTCATTATGGAAACCCGGGGGTGTGGGGAATCGCCTTCTGGGCCCCGGGGGTGTAGGGCTTGAGGGTGTGGAATCAATTTTATGTAGAGCTGTGCGTTTTGAACGAACCAACTTTGACCGAACAACGTGCACCTGTCTCCCTGTCTAAACTGGCCTTCTGGACAATAGGTTGGATGGCACACTATCTATGGGAGAAAACAATAAAACAGAATGGGGATTAATAGGTATGTGTCTGTCATATACAACTTTTCTCGTAAGCGTACATTGAAAGTGTTCACAAAAACGTGAACACAAATATCAACGAAATTCTAGTCTTAAATAAAAATCTGAATTAATGTTCGAACATAGACAAGTTTCAATCGTAATTTGAATGTGTTTCGGAACCATTTCTTCGAAGAGAAAAGACTATTGATCGTATTACATTCCTATCAGTTCAGCATACTGAACCGTACATAACCATAACGAGAGTTTCTACTCTGTCGACTTCCTGACACGGACAGCACGGCGAGAACTGGAACTGAAGCTCTTCTATAAGTTTTTTTATAATTCGGACAAGTTGATTGTATTATGACTTTTATTTTTAAACTTAACTATTTTACATCGATTGTGACGGAAGCTTTAAACTTATCTTACTCACGCTCGATGAATGCTTCCTGGTACTACTCGCGCCGATATGTGAGTTAGGCTAGTTTCACCTCGCCTAACGTGAATTCAGACCTGGGACCATTGTTACCAGAGGCCGACACACTACCACTGCACCACTGTCGCCCATTAGTAACCATAAGTGATCCAAATTGAAACACGTTGATAATATAAGTTTATCGTGGTTTCATGAGTCAATCATTTAGCCATTTTATAAAGTTCTTCATATATAACTTTGAACTGGCGAAACTATGCCAATTTATGGTGTACATCATGAGAAGACAAAGAAGTGTTAATGTGGTCGGTACATGTATATTTGAAATTGTTTGTATCGTCTTCTTCGCTACGATACTACCAACCTAATGCAAGGCTCGTGGATAAACAAAATGGCGGCCGTTGTAAATCGGAATCAATGTTGCTAACGGAGTGATGCTCAACCCGAAACCTATCCAGTATGCCTGTCCTTTCATCTGGAAACTAGTGCAATATTTCTGTATCCCAAAACTCACGAGCAAAACAACTATGGTCTTGTACCTGTTACGGAGTACTTCCGGGTCGTAGTACCCAGAAGTAGTCCCATTTAGAAATTTTGAGTTTCGACGTCTGGTGCATAGTTTTGCGAGTATTAAGAGATGAGCTGGTAGGATACTGATGAGTTTCCTGTACAGGTGATAGTCCTGGAATGCTCTCAAAGTTTGTTTGATTGCCTATTGCAGGACTATTTGTTTGGGATGTATGAACACACATATCAGTACGTCGACTAGCTCGTTAACTTTATATTAGGGTGTTGTTTTTTTAAGCGCAAAGGAAGTACGTATAACAAAGCCCAATAATGAAACCAGAGACATCTATGTTATCTATGTATCTGATGAAACCAATCCATCAAAATGTTGATAAGATTGACAACTGCGAATGTGGTTATTGTAACGTATTTGTGGCAGAAGTAACCACTGTGAGGCGTTTGAAATCTTAGTAAACCAACAACAACAACAACAACAACTAGTCCCAGACTTCCAGTCGAATTAACTTTTGGTCTTGTACCTGTTACGGAGTACTTCCGGGTCGTAGTACCCAGAAGTAGTCCCATTTAGAAATTTTGAGTTTCGACGTCTGGTGCATAGTTTTGCTAGTATTAAGAGATGAGCTGGTAGGATACTGATGAGTTTCCTGTACAGGTGATAGTCCTGGAATGCTCTCAAAGTTTGTTTGATTGCCTATTGCAGGACTATTTGTTTGGGATGTATGAACACAAATGCCGGTACCTTGGCTGGATTTGAAAGATTGTGCACTGATTTTCGGACGGTACTAGTACACTTTGCTCCGTAGAAAGAAAATGAGAAGAATGAGGTGTCCATTTTATTACAGTTCTGAGAGTTTAATGGCCAAACTTGACATTTCTGTATAGCTAAGCGTAGAAATTCTTCACTCAGCAGAGTCTTGAAAATGCCTGATTTAATATTGGAGTCAATGGGAATTCAAGATCTCAAAAGTAACAGGTGTGTGGTCTAATATCTATTACCGCATGCTGACACTGCATATGACAATTAAAAGTAATAAGAAATCCCTACATTTAAGAAACGATTGATTAAAAGAGACATCTACAAGGCCTCCTTTTACATATAACATTTGAGATACATTGTTGTAGATGTAATTAAGTCCGTCAACACAGCGTACCGGGTTACTGTTGCTTACCTCAGTCCGTCCCCCAACAAAACACGCTGTCTGTACGGTGGGTGGGTTATCCGTGACGGGTTGGGTGAACCTATCAAGACCACTGCCCGTGAGGAGAACAGTCAGGGAGGAAGTGCCGAACACCTTTCCTGTTCCCCTGGAAGGACATAGACGATGTGTGTCCAGTAAAAGTTTCCTCGACGCACGGTCCGGGTCCACATTACAAAGATAACAGTAGACATTGCCGTACTGATTTAAACCGCTATCAAACGTCGCGTTAAACCTCTCACACAACTGTTGAAGTTCCTCAATGTTCGACGTGTTGTAGTTTTGCCCACATTCTCTGATGACATCTCTATAACATACCTCCATGCTCAGGTCTAAATGACTGGGCACGATAAACTTAAAGGAGCAGCCGTCAACTTCCTGTCCAGCGAGAACCTGGGAGAATAGATTGAGAACGGACTCTTGGATTTCGGAACAGGATACTGTTGGTATGAACCTTATCGTGTCGTTCTGGTGATGGCAGGTCGCACAGCGACTGTTATGATATATCCGCCCCGAGGCCGGGGAGAAGACCGGGGAATATCCGGCCCTGGACGAGCCGTTAGATGACCAAGAGCAGTCTGTCCGGTCCGGACACCGATCTACGATGTAATACGAGAGTTCATGGCGATCCGTGAATGAGCGGGAGTTGAGTGGTTTACACACAGTATCGAGTCGGAGGTGCTTGTCATCACCATCCCTACAACAGCTCCTCGTCAAACCACACGTCGGGGCACACGAACAGGGTCTGCAACAAGGAGTTAATACAGGTCCGTGAGCTTGTTGTGCCGTGTCCCATGGCTCAGGAGGTGTTAGGTCACAGAACTGGGTATGTGGACACCAGGTATGAACGTCGGGCGGAATAACTACTCCACCGCTTGTCTGTTGATTCTGTTCGACGCAGCAGACGACACTCACACCCAGTAGAAGGACCCGACAGAACATTTTAACCTGAAATATAAACGTCTCGTCCTACACACTGCACTACCAGGGTTCGTTCATCAAAAGGAGTTTGCCTAGTTGGCATAGAGAGATTAACACTTATATTGCTGGAATCAACTTCATGCTTATGCGAACAGGTTGGATACAGGCCAGCCGCCCAGGAAATTGGCAGCTGGTCTGTGATCATACATGTATGCTACTCTGACTATCTTTCCTCAACAAAATTAAGCAGATATTTAAGGTTTTGGAAAGCAGACGACACAAAAATCTATTTTTAAAAAAATACCCAGCATTCGAAGGGTTTAAATGTCACCAAATTCCCTGCCCATACGATGTATATTGAACGCGGCGGATGTGTTCTACAAACCAAAGTAAATAAGCCATCTTCATTCGCGTATCGTTACCAATTTCATTATTTTGATTGAAAATACCAAACATATCCTCTAGAACATAGCCACACCAATACACTAATGTAATATTAGTAGTTCAACACAGAGTCTGATAATGATAGATGGTTGGTTCGAATGAGAGTTTGTTGTCATTTTCAACAGTAGTTCAGTTATATGGATCATTGTGGTCAGCATATTTGTCCATGTTCATGTTTTCCCCTCATTATCACTGAATAATATTCATTCCAAGACGTCAAATGTTTTCAAACAAGAACATAATTACTCAGCGAAAAAGAGACACACTATGCATGTCGCTTTGACAATTATTTCGCATTGACTTCATTTTAAAAACAATGGTCGAGTAGTGTCTTGAACCTGGGACCATATATTCAAAATTGGACACGCTTACAACCTAGCTAAATACACTCGGCTTTTGAAATGCAATATCGCAAACAACTAAAAACTGTTGACAACTGCTTTATGTCTAGGATAAACATTAAAATCGCTATATACCTATATGCGAGGAAAAAATTGCCGAGACTAGCACTCAAATCGGCGTGAGTATTGGTTTATTATCTAGGAAGCAGTCATCGAGAGTGAATTCAATAACCTTTAAGCTTCCGTCACAATCGATGAAAAATAGATATGTTCAAACAATATCTACCTCTATTGAGATTTTAACCCGTGCGGAGAGGGCTTTGTGCTTTCAAGTTCTTACTCTAACTACTCGATCGCTAAGTGTTAGAAAAGGGATTGGTTTGCTAAAGGTTGATTTAATGTTCAAGTTCTTATAGACTATTTTAGACTAGAGCAATCAATCTCGGATCTACTCCCTTCATACATAACCAGTAATCGCGCCGAATTTCGATTAATTAAGAGTCGCCAGTTGACCCCGCATCTCACAGGTTTCGAACCCATAACGCGGATGTCTGAATGTTGACGCTTCATCTAAACCTAAATGCTCTACTATAAGCAGTGTTTTTCTACAAAAAGGTAATTCCCAAAATACACAAGAACAAAGTTATTGTACATATAAACTACACATCCGTGATGGCAAAAGAAAAAATGCAAAACTCAGCACCCAAGTGTATACAGTTATGGGTTCTTTTCGCGCAGTGCTTTGTTTCGTTCATATTCGTAGAACCGTTAATAATGTTTTGCATGCTGACATTCTTACCTATACAGAATATTAGTTGAAGTTCTAAATGGCATACCTGGATGATTAGACCCGTTTGTAAAGCCAGTAATTCTGATTGGGCTCGGAATGAGTCAGTCACTACATCACCACGGTGTCCAGACCAGTGTCGCTTCCATTTTATACACGCAAGGGGGTCTCCTGCATTCCCCGCTAGAGGGCGCCATACAGAGTACACGCGGGCACCATACAGTAGGCATGCACGCACGCGTGCTATTGGCGAATAACCAATCACGATTGAGCACATAACTTAGTCTTTGACATCCAAGTTCTTCGTGGACATATACCTTCACACCTGTCAAAATGAGGGAAAAGATGGAATATCTGAGATTTCATTTTGAATATGTCTTGGGTTGTTGACATGGAGAGCAAGATGTATCAAGTTGATGCTTTCAATATTTGATATAGCCGCTTGTTAATGTCACAAGGCGTCATGCGACAGTCTTTCTAACTCTATGGTTCGATTAAAAACAGTTCTTCCATCGCCAAAGTTGTAAAGCTATATTCATTGACACTATAAACCACAATCTTTAATGATATGATCTTTTGCAGTAACAGATGTGTAGTGCATAGAGCATGACATGTAAGGGTGTCTTCTGACCACAATATGAAACCAGTTAATTGAAACCGATACCAATGATAAGGGATGTCTTTCCTCTTTTTGGTTAACCCATTACCAAACAATAACGACATTTAACCACTTTGTTGCAGACGGCTCTGGAAAACATTGTGAGAAAATGAGAAATTGATCATTAAGAGCAATTTTTCCTTTTCCCACAAGGTTTTCTTCTTTATCTGAAGATTACTTTTCAATTTCATCACATTTTGAAACGTCGTCTGCAAACTCTTTCAATTTGGGACAGTCGAAAGTTCGTCGTTTGGGAAATGGTTAAGAGAGAACCATTTTATTTATTCATTTCTAATCATAAACTACAGAATGCATCTGTACAATACCAGTGTTTATTACTGTATAATGACAAAAGGTGTGGGGAAGTGTAGATTAAACCAATTAATACCATTTAATTGCGACATGTTTATCAAATAGCAGTACATATTAATTCTAGTTCAACGTCTTTCAAAGATGCTGACAACACAAATTCTCTCTCTTTATCTCTGTCTTTATCTCTTTATCTCTGTCTCTCTCTCTCTCTGTCTCTCTCTCTCTCTCTCTCTGTCTCTCTGTCTGTCTCTCTCTGTCTCTCTGTCTCCCGCTGCCCCTCTGTCCCTCTCCCCCCTCTCTCTCTCTCTCTCTCTCTCTCTCTCTCTCTCTCTCTCTCTCTCTCTCTCTCTCTCTCTCTCTCTCTCTCTCTCGCTCTCTCTCTCTCTCTCTCTCTCCCCCTCTCTCTCTCTCTCTCTCTCTCTCTCTCTCTCTCTCTCTCTCTCTCTCTCTCTCTCTCCTCTCTCTTTCTTTCTCTCTCTCTCTCTCTCTCTCTCTCTCTCTCTCTCTCTCTCTCTCTCTCTCTCTCTCTGTCTATGTCTCTCTCTCTCTCCCTCTCTCTCTCTCTCTCTCTCTCTCTCTCCTCTCTCCTCTCCTCTCTCTCTCTCTCCTCCTCTCTCTCCTCTCCTCTCCTCCTCCCTCCCTCCCTCCCTCCTCCCTCCTCCCTCCTCCTCCTCCTCCCTCCTCCTCCCTCCCTCCTCTCTCCCTCCTCCTCTCCTCCCTCTCCTTCCTCCCTCTCCTCCTCCTCCCTCTCCTCTCTCCTCTCTCTCTCTCTCTCTCTCTCTCTCTCTCTCTCTCTCTCTCTCTCTCTCTCTCTCTCTCTCTCTCTCTCTCTCTCTCTCTCTCTCTCTCTCTCTCTCTCTCTCTCTCTCTCTCTCTCTCTCTCTCTCTCTCTCTCTCTCTCTCTCTCTCTCTCTCTCCCGTTTCAAACAATTAAATCATATGTTTACACCAGAAACTTATATGAACGTGGTCATCACTTTTCTTTCCTAAAGTCAGAGATTAAGGGTGGAAACTAGCAGACACCTGAGAAAATATTAATTCGTCTGTACTGTCACAATAATTACCATTAAACATTTGTCGAGGACGAATATCATGTATCATGTCAAAAGTATGCAGACGTACGCGCATAACATCTTTCAACATGGTACATCGAGGGAGACACTAGATTTGATATCATCAAACGTATACAACTGAAGGATTCAAGAAAATAAAAAGTTTTATGCAAATATAAACACCTTCTTTTACAAATCTAGATGATTAAATATTGGATTAGAACTTATGTTCTATAGCAACTGGTTTGGATTAAAGATTGCATTAAATTCAAGTCCATCTCAAACATGAAGGAGATACCTTTTATCGTAGATGTTTTTTTGAGGATCTTGGAACGATTGTTCAACAAGTCGTTGCCTGTCAGTTCTAATTGGATAATCAACTTTGTGTAAATATCTATGCATATTTGCTTATGATATATTTTCCAAATAATCAATGATGATATTAAAGTCTGTATTTTGTATATTTTGTAGAGGCATTTATAACATTAAAAATGTTAATATATATTAAATAAAGGAGATAATAATGTGTGATATTGGACGCAAAATCCTTCTGTTATGTATTTTAGGTCCGGAGGCCTTTATGTTTTACCTAAATGATTCCGTTCACCCTTTACCAAACGCCTGTCTCAAATTCAAACGTTTTGCAGACGACATTTCAAAATGTGATGTAAATCTTCTGATAGGGAAGAAAACATTGTTGGAAAAGGAGAAAGTGGTTAAATGTCGTTATTCTTTGGTAATTGGTTAATACTCAGGTCCAATTGGCAGTCGTACATAGCAACACAAACTTTTCAGCAGCGTATCGACAGTTTTGATAAATAACTCAGAGCTTATTCTATGGCATTTCTTAACCTGTGAAAGGAATCTCATTGAGTTGCTCCTGAGATAGTTGTAATGTTTTTAACAAAGTTGAGATGCTTATGATGCCATGAGTATGGGCCATTCAAAAGAGTTTCTTTCAAGAAATGTTTAAAGCCATCAACCGTTTCCCATGTGATTGAGAACAAAGGATCTGCGGTGGTGTAGTGGTAAGCGTCATAAATTAGAGACCGGTCAACCCAATCCCCGAAGATGCCTATCTATTTCACCTTGGAATGTCTTTGGGCAAGACACATTTACTAGCCTAGCACTTGTAGGTCGGTGATCCAGGGAACTTTTAAGACTGAGTCTTGTACATTTATGGAAAAACAAAAACAAAAACAAAAATAAGTGCTTGACTTATTGAGTATAATTGCGAACAGAGGCACATGTATACAGAATACACCCAATGACTACTACAGTGACTGTGTGTCCGTTGATCAGCCAGCAATGTTAGCGGGTGAAGTATGACAGCTATTCTCTGTACACACGTGACCGCCCCTATAGTTTCCGATCGTGTAGCAGTAGCACGTGTTACATCCATCACGTGACAACCACTGTGAATGTAGTGCATACCATTGTTCATCATACAGACATTCGCCATACAACGGTACTTTACTCGGCTGGGCTGAAATAACATCGCGAGATTGTTAAAACCATTCCATCATACTAGATTACATCACATATCTGAATTAGAAATATTATAGACGGCACTAATCGAGTATGGGCAAGATTAGATACGATGTCGTAAGACAGCTATTCTCTGTACACACGTGACCGCCCCTATAGTTTCCGATCGTGTAGCAGTAGCACGTGTTACATCCATCACGTGACAACCACTGTGAATGTAGTGCATACCAGTGTTCATCATACAGACATTCGCCATACAACGGTACTTTACTCGGCTGGGCTGAAATAACATCGCGAGATTGTTAAAACCATTCTATCATACTAGATTACATCACATATCTGAATTAGAAATATTATAGACGGCACTAATCGAGTATGGGCAAGATTAGATACGATGTCGTAGTGTCTTGTGGCTGATATCTGGTTTGCCACCGACGTTACAATTCCACACTCATCACTTGTTGGAGTAAAATCAATTTCAACAACCACATGATAGGTAACACCATTATGATAACCATAGCATTGTGTTGTCTAAAATATCAAACCAAACAGCTTGATAGAAGCTAAATTTCTTAATTAAGTTGTATTTCCTAATTTTTGGTGAAATCTAGCGAGAAACAAACCGTTAGGAGCCAATTTGATTTTATCGAAACTCTCACACTTTCTACTTTCCAAATATGGCAAATACCAATTGAACCCGTAAGGCTCATCAAATGAAAACACATGTTTTCCCCCGCCTTTTCTTACAACTTTGCTACGATTTCCAGATATGATATAAAGAGTGATAAGCTCCGCCCTTTTAGAGTGTCATCTGTGCCGAGTTGACCTAATGATAAACCGGAAGTTTTAATTTCTTTAGAAATGAAATGTATAAAGAACACAAAAGTGCTATTTTTCTCTTAAAATGAAAAAAATAATTTAACTTATGTACTCTGAGGTATGAGATTATATGCCTATGTTTAATCAGGTGAAATTTTGTTGCCCCATTTTTGAATTATCGTAGCGGTTGTGATACACAATCGGCATGCTCCAAAGAGCAAAGAGGGCGGAATTACTTTTACTTCTATGGCAAGATAGGTTCTTTATGATATTTGCAGGAAACAAATGCGACAAAGGAGAGAAGAAATGGCTTGTTTGAAGCAATTGTCCCATTTTTTTGTCATAGTGGTCCCTAAAGACACCTGGGTACGGTGTCTCAAAGCGAGTCATTGAGATATACGGGGATACATTGTATCCTGGGCAAACGATCAGGTTAATGAAGGACAGACTACGACGAATTAAGGGGTTCAAAGTCCATTGAGTTTAGGAGACTATCAATATCACTTAACTTATAATGTAAATACTCAATTAAACGTTTCACATTTCTTTTGGTACTTACTCCTCGAGGAATACATAACCTGCAAACGTTTATGAGTATTAAAGGTTAGTGAAGGAAGACTAATGTTATATCAAGTTATATCATTTAGTAAACTTTTTGTCAGATTCAAATTGTTATCATAAAAAAAACCATCAGCACAACTTAAACCTGAAATCCAACGAGAAAGAACCCAGATTTACCAGTTTGATAATTCAGATTGCCTGATTATTCATCTTTGACCTGGTCACACACATTTTTAAACCGACGCCAATCAAAACCCGTTATTTGATACATATAAATAAACATATTGTTGATAAGAATGATTGAATCGGAGACAACTATATTTCAAAACACTTAAAAACACGTTTGATGTTGTATGCTTAACATCAACAGGAATAAAAAATATCAAGTATCTGGTTGTATTTTTTGTTGTTATTTTGTTTTTCGTTTTTTATCTAACTCAGATATAAACAAAAGAGGGAGTTGATGGACTATGTTTTATAAAGCGTCTCAATAATGCATCGTCCGAGATCTGGTGTTACGGACTTCAACATGTATCGACATGAATGACAAACTGTTGGCAAAACCTACCAAACCCATTCGAGTTGCAACTGTTAATCGTGCAGTTCATGCCGTTGGGAGTACACGAACATTTGTTACATCCATCCACGGCCATAAACCTCTCGCCGACCGTGTGTAACGTCATGACGTAACGGCATATAGGATCGCCTGGGCTCACTATACTTCCTGTAAATAAAACTTGGGTTAAATCATTACCAAACAATAACGACATTTGACCAGTGTGTTGCAGACGACTCTAGAAAACATTGTGGGAAACGAAGAAATTGCTTTAAACGAGCAATTTCTTCCTTTCCCACAATGTTTTCTGCCCTTTCAGAAGATTATTTTTCAATTTCATCACATTTTGAAATGTCTTCTACAAACTCTCTCAATTTCAGACAGTCGAACAGTTGGCGTTTGGTAAAGGGTTTAATCAAGAACAGGACAAGCGAACATACTTGGTTACTGGTGTCGTAGTAAACAGGAGGTCGAAATAGAATTGTAAACCTGAGACACAGAAAGCAACAATAACAAGTCCTTTACACGATTAACATGTGAGCAAGTTTACAGAATGCGAAAGAATTAACCTTTTACACAACGTGCCGAGATATCAAGCCTGATACACAACAAGAAGAAATAACAAGCCTGGTACACAACGTGAAGGAATAACACGTCTGATGCACAACGTGAATGAATAACACGCCTAATACACAACAAGAAGGAATAACACGCCTAATACACAACAAGAAGAAATAACAAGCCTGATACACAACAAAAAGAAGAAATACCAAGCCTGATATACAACATGCAGAAATGACAAGCCTGCTACACAACAAGAAGAAAATAACAAGTCTGATACACAACATGCAGAAATAACAAGCCTGGTACACAACATGTAGAAATTACAAGCCTACTACACAACAAGCAGAAATAACAAGCCTGATACACAACAAGCAGAAATAACAAGCCTGATACACAACATGCAGAAATTACAAGCCTGATACACAACATGCAGAAATTGCAAGTTTACTACCCAACAAGAAGAAATTACAAGCCTGATACACAACAAGCAGAAATAACAAGCCTGATACACAACATGCAGAAATTACAAGCCTGATACACAACATGCAAAAATTACAAGACTTATACACAACATGCAGAAATTGCAAGTTTACTACACAGCAAGCAGATAATACAAGCCTGATACACAACAAAAAGAAATACCAAGCCTGATATACAACATGCAGAAATGACAAGCCTGATTCACAACAAGAAGAAATTAACAAGGCTGATACACAACATGCAGAAATTACAAGCCTGGTACACAACATGTAGAAATTGCAAGCCTACTACACAACAAGCAGAACTTACAAGCCTGATACACAACAAAAAGAAATACCAAGCCTGATATACAACATGCAGAAATTACAAGCCTGATACACAACATGAAGAAATAACAAGCCTGATACACAACAAGCAGAAATTACAAGCCTGATACACAACAAGCAGAAATTACAAGCCTGATATACAACAAGCAGAAATTACAAGCCTGATACACAACAAGCAGAAATTACAAGCCTGATACACAACATGCAGAAATTACAATCCTAATACACAACAAGAAGAAATAACAAGCCTGATACACAACAAGCAGACATTACAAGCCTGATACACAACATGAAGAAATTACAAGCCTAATACACAACAAGAAGAAATAACAAGCCTGATACACAACAAGCAGACATTACAAGCCTGATACACAACATGAAGAAATTACAAGCCTGATACACAACATGCATAAATAACAAGCCTGATACACAACATTACAAGCCTGATACACAATAAGCTGATATTACAAGCCTGATACACAACATGAAGAAATTACAAGCCTGATACACAACATGCATAAATAACAAGCCTGATACACAACATGCATAAATAACAAGCCTGATACACAACATGCATAGATAACAAGCCTGATACACAACATGCATAAATTACAAGCCTGATACACAACATGCATAAATAACAAGCCTGATACACAACATGCATAAATAACAAGCCTGATACACAACATGCATAAATTACAAGCCTGATACACAACATGCATAAATAACAAGCCTGATACACAACATGCATAAATTACAAGCCTGATACACAACATGCATAAATAACAAGCCTGATACACAATAAGCTGATATTACAAGCCTTCTACACAACAAGAAGAAATAACATTTATGGTTCACATGCCGGAATAACATACAATGTACATCGTACACAGCATGACGGAATGACAAGTTTAATACACAGTATACTTGAAAATACTTGATTAATATCTATGATATATATACATGTACTATATATCATGTGATAATAACAGGTCTTGAACACATGCTGGTGTCAACATGTCTGATTACATCTCATCTATTTGCAAGGACAAAATTGAGTACATTCTACCGAAACAATGTGTTACAAACGAAATAAGGTTGAACACGTTTTAGATTTCTATTATTGAATCCCAATTAGCTAACATGGATAGATGCAATTAAATTTCCGTACTGCACCTAACCCCTTTCCATTTTGGTCAAGTCACATTTTACTGGCGTACTTGTAATGCATCGGGAGATAACAATGTCAATTGTTTGACATACACAATACAATACTGGTCTAGTATCAAGGAAACACTCATCGAGAGTGAATTCGATAAGCTTAATCAACTTTCCTTCATAATCGATGTCAAAAAAGCCAAACAAACACAGAAACCATGTATGGTAATGAGAACGATAGAAGATCGATTGATCTCTTACTGTTGAGTTTACAATGTCCGTCATCAAGCCGGGCATAACACTGTACACCGTACTGGTCACAGCGACACGCATCACAGGCCTCTGCGTCCACCCACGTGTCTCCCACCTGGAACGTACGGCCCGTGTAAATACATGAACTGGTCACATAGCCAACTGAAATAACGGTCATATCGGGATAGATAATGTACACGTACTGGTCACATAGCCAATTGAAATAACGGTTATATAGGGATAGATAATGTACACGTACTGGTCACATACCCAACTGAAATAACGGTCATATCGGGATAGATAATGTACACGTACTGGTCACATACCCAACTGAAATAACGGTTATATAGGGATAGATAATGTACACGTACTGGTCACATACCCAACTGAAATAATGGTTATATTGGGATAGATAATGTTCACGTACTGGTCACATACCCAACTGAAATAACGGATATATAGGGATAGATAATGTACACGTACTGGTCACATACCCAACTGAAATAACGGTTATATAGGGTAAGATAATGTACACGTACTGGTCACATACCCAACTGAAATAACGGTTATATCGGAATAGATAATGTACACGAACTGGTTACATATCCTACTGAAATAACGGTTATATCGGAATAGATAATGTACACGTACTGGTCACATACCCAACTGAAATAACGGTCATATCGGAATAGATAATGTACACGTACTGGTCACATACCCAACTGAAATAACGGTTATATCGGGATAGATAATGTACAGGTACTGGTCACATACCCAACTGAAATAACGGTTATATCGGGATAGATAATGTATACGTACTGGTCACATACCCAACTGAAATAATGGTTATATTGGGATAGATAATGTACACGTACTGGTCACATACCCAACTGAAATAACGGTTATATCGGAATAGATAATGTACACGTACTGGTTACATATCCTACTGAAATAACGGTTTTATCGGAAAAGATAATGTACACGTACTGGTCACATACCCAACTGAAATAACGGTTATATCGGGATATATAATGTACACGTACTGGTCACATACCCAACTGAAATAACGGTTATATCGGGATAGATAATGTACACGTACTGGTCACATACCCAACTGAAATAACGGTTATATCGGGATAGATAATGTACACGTACTGGTCACATACCCAACTGAAATAACGGTTATATCGGGATAGATAATGTACACGTACTGGTCACATACCCAACTGAAATAACGGTTTTATCGGAATAGATAATGTACACGTACTGGTCACATACCCAACTGAAATAACAGTTATATCGGGATAGATAATGTACACGTACTGGTCACATACCCAACTGAAATAACGGTTATATAGGGATAGATAATGTACACGTACTGGTCACATACCCTACTGAAATAACGGTTATATAGGGATAGATAATGTCTTCTTCTTCTTCTTCTTCTTAAATTCTTCTTCTTCTTCTTCTTCTCCTTCATCTTCTACTTCCTTCTTCTTCTTCTTCTTCTTCTTCTTCTTCTTCTTCTTCTTCTTCTTCTTCTTCTTCTTCTTCTTCTTCTTCTTCTTCTTCTTCTTCTTCTTCTTCTTCTTCTTCTTCTTCTTCTTCTTCTTCTTCTTCTTCTTCTTCTTCTTCTTCTTCTTTCTTCTTCTTCTTCTTCTTCTTCTTCTTCTTCTTCTTCTTCTTCTTCTTCTTCTTCTTCTTCTTCTTCTTCTTCTTCTTCTTCTTCTTCTTCTTCTTCTTCTTCTTTCTTCTTCTTCTTCTTCTTCTTCTTCTTCTTCTTCTTCTTCCTTCTTCTTCTTCTTCTTCTTCTTCTTCTTCTTCTTCTTCTTCTTCTTCTTCTTCTTCTTCTTCTTCTTCTTCTTCTTCTTCTTCTTCTTCTTCTTCTTCTTCTTCTTCTCCTCCTCCTCCTCCTCCTCCTCCTCTCTCTCTTCCCCCCCTCTTCCTCCACCTCTTTCTCTACATTTTTTTAACGAAGCAAAATCCTGTTCCATAAACATAGTTTATTATATCACATTACCTTGAAAGAAGAGCACTAAAAGCGTATAAAACAGATTCTTCTTTGAGATCGTTTCCATGTTTAATGTATTGTTGAGATAAGGTTTGTAAATAGGGCATCTCTCCATAACGTATCACATTGGGACGATCTCGGTCAATACAAGTCCTCAACCACCGTGCATGGATCTCCCCAAATCCAGAGGCTTATTAATGTAATGAGACGTCTCATGTTGACTGGCTTGTGACGTATATAGGTCCGCCAGAACATGCGCTGTCCTCGAATAATGTCGACATGTTACTTATTCTTGATATTACAGCGTCTTAAATGATTTTGATTTGTGAAGTATAATGGATGTCTATATTTCATTCAGATTATAACAAACAGATGGATCAAGGCATTCCTCCAGGACCGAAGCCAGACTGTTGCACTAGATGGACAACTTTCAGACCCAGTCAATGTAGAGTCCGGCGTGCCCCAGGGTTCTGTACTTGGGCCATCCCTGTTCCTGTTCTACATAAATGACATCCAGGAAGGGCTAGGATCTACTGTTAGACTATTTACTGATGATACCATAGCATACCTGACAGTAGCATCAAACAGTGACTGCCATCGCCTCCAGGCAGATCTGGACAAACTCGCCTCCTGGGAGACCAAGTGGAAGATGGAATTTCACCCCAACAAATGCGAGGTCCTATCCATCACAAGAAAAAGGAAACCAATCATCCACAACTACCTCCTGCATAACCACACCCTTAAACACGTCACCTCAGCTAAATACCTAGGATGCACCTTCAACAGCACACTCGATTGGGGCCAACACATTTCAAACATCACATATAAAGCAAGTAACACCATCGGCTTCCTAAGAAGAAACCTAAACATAGCCTCTACAAAAACCAAAGAAACTGCCTTCAAAGCCATGGTAAGACCAACATTAGAGTACGCAAGCTGTATTTGGGACCCATACGAAAAAGGCGACATAGAAAAAATAGAAATGGTCCAACGACGAGGAGCTCGATTTGTCAACCACCGCTACCACAACCGCTCCAGTGTCTCCGACATGATACAATCACTCAATTGGAACAGCCTCGAACATAGAAGAAAACAATCTAGATTAATTCTACTATACAAAATCATCTGTGAAAAAATAGCCATTGACCCAGCAAACAACCTACAGAAACCAACCAGACAGAGCAGAACTAACAGCACCCTCTCGTATGCAGTCCCCTACGCCAGCACTCTCTCCCACCAGCAGTCCTTCTATCCACGAACCATCAGAGATTGGAACTTACTTCCATATGAAGTCCAGTCAGCAGGCTCAGTTGAGGCCTTCCGTGCCCAACTAGCCACCACCTATGCCTAACTTCATCTTTGTCTTTTATCTTCACCCTGTATATACTTCACTCTTTTAACTTTTTTACTACCTCTATCATGCGCACACACATACCTGGTAAAATATTCAATATGTTGAATGTGACCAGTAATGGCAGAAGAAGAAGAAGAACATTAAATGACAGAATCATGTCGGCTTTCCTGATTTGACACGCCCATGAGCACATTAATTTGTAATGGCATTTGAATTCCTTTTTTTGCTGAATACGATCCTGTTCCTGGTGCACTACATGTTTTTTTTATGGAACTATCGATAAATGATCATTAAAAAACCTTGTAACATGTTTTTTTAACGTGTACATCCTGGGATTTGGCTGTAAACCTTATTGAACAAGTACACCCTCACCCTACAGCATAGTTGTCTTTTTTGTGAGATCAGCACTTCTGGAACTTAATTTTTTTGGCAACTGAAATGAGAGTAATTGATTGTTGCAAAGACCTAATAAACATGTTTGTTAGGTCTTTGATTGTTGGAACTTAAGTAATTTAGCCTTTCCGTAAACAAACTTTCCCTTGTAACAAGTCGGGCAATTTCAAATAACAGTCTTTGCTTTTTACAAGTATACTTTTTGTAGATAATGTCAAGTACGAATAATAAGGTTAAAAATCGTCTTACCATCAACAATTAAATAATCTAGACTGTTAGAGAAGAACTCTTTGTGTGAAAATATACAAAATATAAGGTAAACCTAGGCCTTCGAAACTTATCAACAGATATCGAAAGTATACTTGACGAAAGAGTAGCAACAAAAGTGAACGTATGGCTAAAAAAATAAATAGAAAAAAATCAAGACTATCAAAGTGAATGAATACTGCATAAAGATGTGCATTCTTTTTTATCAATAAAATAAAATCATATTCAACAAAATAGCAAAAAAGATTTGTGAGATTTTGCGAGAGTTCAGACCCTCAAAATTACAGGGTAAAAGTGACGTCACGAAGAGCTCTTCAGCGGCAACATGCGAAAGTCTGTGGATAATTCTCGCGATTGTGTTATCATAATGCTTTAAAGGGTAAAACTGGATTCGTTATACGAAGGATAAGGTATATACTTTTGTGTTACAACATAATATCTTCATCAAGCGATGTATTGTGATGCCATTAGTTCGAATGCTTCACAAAATGTTTCGCTGTCTTGAAAGTTTTTCTATTTCCGGACAGGTCCTATCTTCGGATTGTTTTTGTAGTTGGAATAGTTTATTTTTGTTTTCCATATGACAAATACGCGATTCCATTATATAGAACGTTAGAACACCATATAGAAATTCACCAAGAATGTCATTATTTTCAGAAAGCTGTTTGTCACTCACATTTATTATTCATTGTTATGAATCACTCAACATTTCTTTTAGGGACAATCAACATTTAAAACAGAAAGATGTTGGCGTCACCTTTGAGCCCACACAATGCTACTACCCAGCTAACAACATTTAAGAGCTATGTGGCCCTTATTGCTGATCCAACCCCTGGCAGTAAGTATGATATAATAGAAAACCTACCGTAATAACACTGCAAATGGTATCATTTAGGCCTGGTTTTAATTTAAAGCAGGATTTTATCTTTATCTCTTAAAGTAACATGAGGCTGTACAATTGATAGCTTTCCATTTAGGTGCATAACCATGCAGAAAAAGATATAGAACATTCATATTTCAGATATATATTGCAAACTGTTAAAAGTTTTTTTTTTGGGGGTAAACAACATTCTAAACTATATTACTTATTGTCCGATCACCTGTTTTGCCGCTAACCTAATTCAACGCCATGTTTGTTTTGATGTCAATCTGATCCGCGTGAGCCGTATGACGTAACTTTTCACTACTTCTTGTTTGTACAAACAGTGAACTACGCTCTGGTGGAAATTAAGAGAATCTAAAATAAGTTTTTGTCATTAAATTCTAATTGAATGCAAATTTACCTGTTTTTCTTAAGGCAATTTATTGCGCAGAGTTCGGCGCTCTCATATGCTCAAAAATGATTATTATCGGTGTTAATTGCCAATTGATTTGTCCTCTGTGTCCCCTCAAAACTGGACCAAACCAGCAAATTACTTAAAAAATCGATGATTAATAATAGTGTATCTCATCCACTTTCAGGCTCCATCTTTAAAGTATAGGCCCTACTCTCCCACTTTTATGATCAACGCTATTTTTTTGTCATAACCTTTTCCTTCATCTATGTTATAAACAATAAATCTATATTATATGTAAAATTCTGAAACACTTCGTCTTCATTGATCATCACACATTACACACAAGATAAAATAATCAGTGTACACTATACACAAGTGAATGTTTATTGGTAAATCAAGCAGCCAATCAAAGGGGTCGAAATGGGTGACACAGAAAAAAATGACAGTCTCCGCGGTCTTGGACATTTGACTAGCTTCCCAACTTTTTTTGCTCATAGAACCAGCATTAAGCGATGCAGGTTAGCAAACAGCGATTTAAATTTTAGGAAAATAATTATAGAATTCAGAATCGCTGACTATTTAGTGAGTTGTGATCATATTTAAGCTATGGGCGTCGAAACTGGTGATGCGAGGATACTACACGATGTAGTGTTTTTAGAATGCCATGTTGATCTTTGCAGATGTTTACCTACTCTTGTCATGTGATGTTAACAAGGTGCACAAGAACTAATTCCTGTATTTAAATTGGCTTCCCCAATGAAGCACCTGTCAGTGCGAAGGCTAACATCAAAGCATCTATCAAAGACACGGGATTTCATCAGCATCTAGAAGTAGAGAAATTTCTTGTTACATAACAATGATTCCTAATATCAAATTTATTTTCTCTTTATTCAGGAAAAAAGGAGAAATTGCTCATTTTGGGAGACTTCTTCTTTTATCAAAGTCCTGGATTTGTTTTGAAATTTTTTGTATTATTAAGTTCTAGTGAGTAAGAGTTAGTCTTGGTTATTTGTCATGGGGATGCCATTTTGAAAATACATTTGCCATAAAGCCATTCTTGCACTCATTTACACTTTAATTTGGAAATTTCTAGAATAATTGAAAATTAACTCAAAAGTAATTTAAATTCACTTTTACAGAGGAATTGAAACTGTAACACGTTCATATGATGCTTGTAAAGTAGTGAAAACTATAAAGTTTGTTTACAATTAGCGATAAAACAAAGTCAGCCGAGAAACATTGGAAACCAGGAAAACCCAACAAATTCTGCATTTTGACTGTTCATGTTGTAAATATTGGATAAATGACAGTATTTTGATGTATTACACTAATTTTTTTTACCAGGTGATCGCTTCTCATTAATTAATCCTAGGGCCTGCTAATTAAGATGTTACTCGAAAGTTTACAATGAAGTTAAAATGGTTGGCACCAAATTTGTGAAAATAGCGCTTAGAAAAATAGATAATATATAGTGCAGGTGTTATATTGTCATGATCCTGTTGTATTTCACTATGTTTCAACATATTCTATCATAATTTATAACTCATATTACCCAGTTTTGCAGTTTTTCTGAGTGCTAGTATGCTTTTAAAAGTCATCATTATTTTTATGTGTCCTGAAATACCTTTTTAACTTCCAACAATGCATGCTCCATTTATAAAGTGGCATGTTTTAAATCTATGAATGCAGACATGATGTATCATTATAAAATGACTTGTTTCCTCACAGTGTGTAATCACCCTGTTAGAGTAGAGACGGAATGATGGTTGCTGATAAGATCTGACTGCATTTCTAACTGAAATTCATTCAAAATTCTTTATCTTTCATTTTGTTAGTTATCTTAATAATGCTACTTCATCAGATAAAGAATAATTCACAGCGATCTTTTTCTAAATTAAATCAATGGGCTTTTTTAACCAAAACTTAAAAATCAATGGGTTTTTCTATAGATAATTTATTAAAATGAATGAAAGTAATGAATTTTTGGGAAATTTTATGAGATTTTTTGGGCCAAAAATTATCACTGATTCATCTGGGGAGGGAAAAAATGTTAAAATGAAAAGCTATGGAAAATGTCGAAATGGGTTTAGTAGAATCTTGATCTGTCATATGACAAATTATATGCATTTTATTTGGGGGATGTAGTGGAAACTTTCCTTCTTGTAGAATATCTTGAAGGTTAAGTTAACACTTGAGGTCTTAAAAATTCTGATTATGCATTTTTTAGGGGTTAGATTCAGATGAAATTTGTTGTGTTTTAATGATATTTTTTATATCTATTTTGTTTTAGTTGCAGAAAAGAAGCTCAAAGCAGCCCAAGAACTTAGTGAAAACTTTGAGGTGATTTTTTTTAACTCATTACACCATTTCCTTTGTATGTGTTGTATCAAAACACTCTTTAACAACATTTTATGACGAGTTTTCTGTCAATGTTTAATCATTTCAACTTGCATTTACAACATACCTGATTTCCGTATACTGAACATACAATTTTCTGTAAAGAACAGAAGTCGGTGCTCAATCTTTTTTGAAATATGATTGTTATAGATCCTGAGACACTAGATTATCTATTTCAATTCTTGTTTGTATCACTTATTGCTGAAATGGGAATGAACTAATAATTACTTACAAAATCTTTTGTTTTATAAAATGACAATTCATTTTGAATTGGCAATGTTGTTATTTCAGACTGTTGTATCCTCGCCCCAGTATCCCCAGTTCCTGGCTGATGCTTTGCGGGTTTTTATGAAGATATTGGAGGAGGGAGAACCCCAGTTTATAGCTGACCAGAATATGCAGGTTTGAATGAATGTTGTTAATGTAAATGCTTGCTTTAAAAACAACATCTTTTCTTTAAACCCTCTTCTTGCATCAACCTTTACAGCTGTGAATTTGAAAATAAAAAACTTTTTTAAGTATTAAGAAATTGGCTTCGTTATTTGACATTATATTCCTCATCTCTAATTTTTGTGAATACATTCATACATGTAAAAAATTTTGGATTAAAGACTTTTCTCTCTTAACCAAAATTTATGTAATCTGTAATGCAGAGTTGGCTGATTGAAAAGCAAACTGGTATTTGTCTAATCATCAAACTTTTTAGATCTGACATTTTGTTTGCAATGCCAAAGTCCCATCTGCAACCCTTTGGAACATACTGGGACCAAACAACTTGCTGCTAGTTAATCATGGGTTTTTGTCTTTCAAAATTTCAAATTGTGACAAAAAACTCCATTTTAGCAGATTTCACAGATTGAGATTTTTATCTTTTTGAAATAAAATATTTTCCGAAGATAGAATGACTAGACTCATAATCTGAAATGAAATAGGCATGGCGGAAAATATATTTTTGAAAAAGATGGTTTTGCAGATTTCATTCTTGACTTACCGGACATGTCAGCGTAAATGTTAATGAAGAGCTCTGGATTTCCTGGTTTCTCAAGTTTGCCTGGTTTCAAAATCCAGGTACTCATAAATTGCTCATATCTGTTTCAGCAACTACGGAAGCTTCTTCTAGAAATAATTCACAGAATTCCTAGTAATGAACACCTCAAGAAATATGTACAGCAGATTCTTTCACTCATGTTTAAGCTTATAAAGGTAAGTAGTATAATCACCATGTACTTCTATTGATCATTTTATCTTTTTAAGATGGTTCACTGAGATAAGACTATCAAGTTTCACATTTAAATGTGGCACTGTTAATGCAGAACAACATGTTTCCAATTGTTTGAAGAAAAAAGAGAATACACCCGTCTAGATAAATAACAGAGTTAACTTTCCTTTAGAATGGCGGTAATTTTCTAAAAAGAGATGTTTGTGTAGTCTACTTTCCATCCAAAACCTTAAATATCTGCTTAGTTTTGTTGAGTAAAGATACTGAGAGTAGCAAACAGGTTAGATCACGGGCCAGCCGCCGATTTACTTGGCAGCTGGCCTGGATCTAACCTGTTTGCATAAGCATGAAGTCTGTTCCAGCTCTATAAGGTCTAATTACTTTCCAGGTGTGAATGTAAATTGTTTATCTAGAGTATATGGATATACTATATTGATACTATGTGACCATGTGTAATTATGTGACTTGTACTTGTGTATGTACAGATAGAGAATGAGGAGAACTTGTTGGTGTGATTGTATATTGTATACAGTCATTGCGAAACTACGTCGGACCGCCAGACTAGTCCGGTAAAAATTAAGAAGGTCCGACATTTTTTCCAAAATACCGGTCCGATTGTCCGATAAATGTTTTCAGTTGGGAACTTACTTTCACTTTCCCCTGTGTCTATTTATTTGACTGGTTCGTATTCATTTGTACTTTTTCACCGCATTGAATGGTAATAAGCGAGGTAACCAGGCAAAATATGCTGAGCCATTCAAAATGATGTCATTCGCAGTATCCCGGCTTATCAACGTCCGTATTGAAAGATTGTAAGGAAAATGGGCTCAAGCTCTTGTTGTACCCTGCATTGCATGAAAGATTGGTCAATGCGGCCATTATCCGGAAACCAGCTGCTGTAAACTTCATTCGCTACTAGAACTTAATGTAACCAGAAACGAAGATGATCTCTGGAAAAACATGTTCGAATATGCAAGAGAAAATTGAAATAATGTAAATGATTGATATATTGTAGTTTAGTCAAACTAATTTAACGCTATAGGGAAATAAAGAGAAAATTTTGCATCAGGCAATATCTCCTGTCACGTCAAACTTGCGAACCATTCATTTAATGGAGGACGCTGCAACAAAATTTTTGTTGCCCCATTTGCAGACCGATATTTCCATTATTACAGTAAAATATCAAATGACATTACTCACAGTTATGAATTAATCCTTTTTTAATCGATCCATACACGTAACTTGTTAATATTCATCGTATTTACTTTGTAAAAACACTTTATTTGACACTAGGTGAGGATTTTTCTGAATCTGATAAACTTCCATTGCGCATGCTCACTGGAGTATGAAAAACCTTATTTAGCGTTTTTTTTTTTATTGTTTAAAAGCTATTGATGCCATTATTTGATGGTATGCAAGTTTATTTTTACATATCTTGTCTTTTCAATTGCCTTTGAATGGCCATGTTGTGCTTTAAATCCAAAAAACAGAATTTGGAAATCCGACATTATTTGGATCGTTTGAAATTTCGACGTTAGATTACCCCATCAGAAAATAAAAAGCAATCTTCACGACGAAATATTTTGACAATATTGTAGTTATAACTTATTTATGCCAAAGATGCTCATTCGGTGATTTTTTTCTTTATATGTTTGGAACCGTAAAATGGAACCATTCCCAATTTAATTAACTTACTTTTTTCCAATTTCCCAATTTAGCTTGTATTTGAACTGAATTTTTCATGAAAAAAATCCCCATTTTAAGAGAAAAATGCTGTGGCTTTTCCCAATTTGTCTGGTACCGGACCCGTTCCCCAAAGTTAAAAAAATCCCTGTCATTGTTCATCATTTAAAGGACGATATTTTTTGGTCTGGTAAAAACCCATTTGGTCTTGTAAATTTATCAAAATTACCAGACCAACAGTCTGGTAAAGTCTGTATTTCATTTGCATAGTCTGTTGTATATCTAGTAGACTATATGTATACCGTGTGGCTGACTATGTGTAACTATTGTGTAAATACAGATAGAGAATGAGGAGAACGTGTTGGTGTGTTTGAAGATCATCATGGAGCTCCACAAACAGTATAGACCACAGATGAATGAGGAGGTAGGAATCTTTTATAGTTCTCTACATAGGAATATAGTTAAGGGTCCTTTACACAAGGTTTGGCAGAAACTGTTGGACAAATCATATAAAGAGGTTGCTTGATGGTGCAGTGTTTAAATTAATGAAATTTAAACCAAGAAGGCCTTGGCTGGAGACTAACCAACATCCATGTTTTTTAGAGAGTGTATTTTTACGAGACGCATCAGGGCCCTAGCTTACTTCAAGTAAATGCTTGGAAAGCATAATGGTACTGGAAAAGTTGTTGACAACGTATTAAACCCTTTACAAAAAAAAGAGTCTCTTTGTGTGTGTACTCACAAGTGTCTCATTGACGATGGTCACATTGACGATGGTCACATTGACGATGGTCACATCCAGACTATGTCCAGGAGCACCCACACTTAACGCTTTAAAAAAAACAGCAATAAAAAAGTGAGCAAGTAGAAAAAAGATTCGCCTCTCTTTTCTTACCCATAACCATCAGAGAACATGTCATTGCAGTTAATTGTCCTCCTGTGTTGAACAAGTGTTTTAAATTAACTGTCTTTTAACCATGTATATATATTTGAATTTCAAAATGAACTTCTGCATTAGATGAGCAAAAATTGTTTGGTTATACTGCTCTATAAGGATCTCTTATGAGAGATGCTAGACATGTTGTGGTAAATGATAGATTTGGAGGTTTCATCTATTTTCGCACACATGAATTTCTGTTTTTGTACGATGCTTGGACATTGTGTCAACCTTGATGCTGTTTCATTGACCCGTTTCATTTGTTAGTGTTCTTGGTTGGCCTGTATTGTGTTGAAGGAAGGGCTTCTTTGTTTTCTTCATGACATGGTTTTGTAATCTGATTTTGTTACACTTGTCTGTAAATGCCAAATCTTTTTCTGCACTTGTCTGTGTAATGGCTATATAGTAAATTTCAGTGAAAACTCACTTGTCCACTAATGCTTTTGGACAAGCTGGACAAAACCTACAATCGATATTGCCACCCCTGCATGATTGTTTTGTTCATCTTATTTAGATTCAGGACTTCCTGAAGTTTGTCAATCAGATCTACACAAGTCTACCAGGTCATCTGAACAAGATATTTGAGCCCAGGTCACAGATGAAGGTGAAGGATGTAACAGAACTGAATGTGGAGGCGTTGCTACAGGAGACGTTCACCGTGACAACCATCATGACAGATAAAAAGAACGCTGACAACCAAAGCATGTCTGTGAGTCATTTGGAATAGGTTCAAGATTATATGTTTAGTTTAAATTTATGGGGCTCATTTTATTTTGTTATTTTATTTTTATTCATATTAAGCATTTTGTAACTGAAGAAGATTATTACTTTTCTATAGTTAGTATTGATTTAAAGGCACATAAAAGGAGATAAATGATATATCAAACTATATAATTTGGTAAACTTTTGGTCAAGTTTAAATAGTTATCACCAAAAAAAACCATCAGCACAACTTAAACGTGACAGCCAACAAGAAATTAGCCAGATTAACCAGTTTAATAATTCAGATTGTGTGATTTTTTTTACCCCTGACCTTGACAGTTGATACACAAATGTTTGAACCGACCAATCAGAATTAGTTACTTTTAATATGTAAACAAACAGGTTGTTGATAAACATGATTGAATTGGAGACAACTATATTTTAAGCATAAAATAACTTATGTTAAAGGAGTCTATGTAATAGGGTCTCAATGCCTTCGTAAATTAATTCACATGAATTATATGAACATGATAAAAGAACTCCATATATTTTTTCAGTAATTTATTTGTACTCCTCTCCTTTGATGTGCCTTTAAGGGATCTTTTTAAGAAATATCTTCCTTGTATTTTGGAAGTTTTAGTTTCAAGTCCAATCATATAAATACAGCAGACCATGAATCAATGTAAGTTATGGCTACTCTCAGTGGTACATAGGTAATTGGGAAAGCTCGTTAGCTTGATTTCATGTCACCTCCTTGACACTACTGATTGATAGCGAACATATTTTGATGTATGTTTTGTTGTACTCATATCTAATAAAACTTGTTTGTATATTTCAGTACAACATTATACCAAAAGGGGTCCTGTCCCTGAAGGTGTTGGCTGATCTGCCCATTATAGTGGTCCTCATGTATCAGCTCTACAAGCCCAACGTTCATCAGGAAGTGGCAAACTTTATACCCCTCATCATGAACACCATCACACTACAGCCACAGGCTCAACACAGGTATGCTTTATCCACCTGGGCATAGCCCGCACTGTAATCCCCACCTAGTCATAGCCAACTGGTGATAGCCACCTAGTCAAAGCCAACTGGTCATAGTCAACTGGCCATAGCCAACTGGTCAAAGCCCGCACTGTAATCCTCACCTAGTCATAAACATCTGGTCATAGTCCAGGTCTTTTTTTCCTTCAATTGGGAAGAGGCCCAAGCCTGTTGAATTTGGGAAATCTTTCGCTAAAAATGGTATGACTTTGATTTTTTGAGAAAACTGCATAATTTTAAAGAAATTCCAATTGGGAAGGTGCCTTTTATGGGAGTCTGTTTTATAGCGTAAAAAAGCCCTGTAGTCACCCGGTCATAGCCAACTGGTTTTAGTCATTTAGTCACAGCAACCTGGTCATAGTGACCCGGTCATAGCCACTTGGGCATAGTCAACTGGTCATAGTCAACTGGTCATAGCCCACACTGTAATCCCCACCTAGTCATAGTCAACTGGTCATAGCCCACACTGTAATCCCCACCTAGTCATAGTCAACTGGTCATAGCCCACACTGTAATCCCCACCTAGTCATAGTCAACTGGTCATAGCCCACACTGTAATCCCCACCTAGTCATAGTCAACTGGTCATAGCCCACACTGTAATCCTCACCTGGTCATACCATACCGGCCATAATCATAGTTTTCTGGTCACAGTCAACTGGTCATAGTCACCCATACTCCCAAGGTCTGGAACAACACTGCAATTTCTAGCCTGGTTCAGAGTAATGTTAACTTTTGATAAATTGTTTGCTTTCATAGATTCTTGTCATTAATTACAATGAGAAATGAGAAGTTTCCCTTTATCATGTTACTTCTGCTATGATTACCTTTATTCCTGATTGATATTTGTATGGAATGAATCCGTCAGTATTTTCTCATCACTACTGCATTTTGCTATTCATTTCCATGTCATGTTTTAGTGAAGAAACAAACTTTTCCAATGTTTGATGATAATATCACACAAATCTTATTTTCTGTTGTTGTTTCTACAGGTCTCATCCTGCCTTTAACAAAGAGGTTTTTGTGGACTTTGTTGCAGCTCAGATCAAGACTCTTTCTTTCCTGGCATACATTGTCAGGATTTTTCAGGTAAATTCAATATTTAACCAACTCAATTTATTAATATTTGTGCTTTGGTAGTAAAGAGGGTTCTTTAAAACAAGCAGTAAGTGCTTTTAGAAAATTTGTATGAACTTATTTATGAATGACTTCTATGTCAGTTTAATTGTTTTATGAAAGTGCACAATAAACCATGCAAGTTCTTTATTACTTGGGTCTGTAAGCATGAATAGCTCAGTTGGAATCAAGCACAATCTTTACTGAATCTCACTGTATATAGATGACCTTACATGTATCTCACTGTTTGAATATGATTGAATGTCACCTAACCTGTCAATCTCTCTGTGTACAGGAGCAGGTACAGAATTACTCCCAGAAGATGGTACAGGGTCATCTCAGTCTGCTGTCCCTCTGTCCCCAAGAGGTGGCACATCTCAGGAAGGAACTGCTAATTGCTGCTAAACACATCCTAGCTACCGACCTCAGACACAGTAAGGTTCTCTCTCTTACACACAGCGGGGTAATGTATTGCTGCTTAACACATCCTAGCTACCAACCTCAGACACAGTAAGGTTCTCTCTCTTACACACAGTGGGTTAATGTATTGCTGCTAAACACATCCTAGCTACCAACCTCAGACACAGTAAGGTTCTCTCTCTCTTACACACAGTGGGTTAATGTATTGCTGCTAAACATTTCCTAGCTACCAACCTCAGACACAGTAAGGTTCTCTCTCTTACACACAGTGGGTTAATGTATTGCTGCTAAACACATCCTAGCTACCAACCTCAGACACAGTAAGGTTCTCTCTCTTACACACAATGGGGTAATGTATTGCTGCTAAACACATCCTAGCTACCAACCTCAGACACAGTAAGGTTCTCTCTCTTACACACAGTGGGTTAATGTATTATTGCTAAACACATCAAAGCTACCAACCTCAGACACAGTAAGGTTCTCTCTCTTACACACAGTGGGTAAATGTATTGCTGCTAAACACATCCTAGCTACCAACCTCAGACACAGTAAGGTTTTCTCTCTTACACGCAGTGGGTTAATGTATTGCTGCTAAACACATCCTAGCTACAGACCTCAGACACAGTAAGGTTCTCTCTCTTACAAGCAGTGGGGTAATGTATTGCTGCTAAACACATCCTAGATACCGACCTCAGACACAGTAAGGTTCTCTCTCTTACAAGCAGTGGGGTAATGTATTGCTGCTAAACACATCCTAGCTACCAACCTCAGACACAGTAAGGTTCTCTCTCTTACAAGCAGTGGGGTAATGTATTGCTGCTAAACACATCCTAGATACCGACCTCAGACACAGTAAGGTTCTCTCTCTCTCTTACACACAATGGGGTAATCCAATTTACTTGTTGGCTGACCTGCGATCTCACCTTTTTGCATAAGCATGAAATCTGTTCCAGCACTAAACTTGTTAATAAGACCTGTCTAATGACAGAGCAAACCTCCATTATGTCTTCCATCATTGTGGTGGGCAGACAATTTGATATACTTACGTGTTTCTGTCCATCTGTCTCCAAATTATTTCTGCTCTCTTATATTTGAATATCTTCAATCCAATTGTAACAAATTTATATTGAAATGGTTTGTGAAATCAAACCCACCTCAAGCTTAATAGCTGGCAAGATCACCTGAGAAACCTCAGAATTGTGGTCTTTGTATAACATAACAAAAAGGGGGAGGTTTTTGGGATTTTCTTTTTCTTTCTCTTATCTAAACTTTCTAATCAGATATTTTCCAAACTTAATTTAAATGTCTGTTGAAATTTTATCTTGCACAATACCAATATCCAGAAAGATCATTCCAAGAACTTAATAGAGTTACAACCCTTGAATGATAATAAGGATGAATTGGGTTTGTCCTTGTCAGCTATCTCATTCAAATTGTTTCCAGCCAACTTATTCACAATGCGTCATAATTAAAGTTTTTTTATTATATGTATTATGATTTTTTTGTTAGTGATTTTTGTTTATTTAACTCGATTATACCTTAAGATGAAAATGTGCTGCTTATTTGTTGTATTTCAGAATTTGTAAGCGTAATCGACAAACTGTTTGATGAAAGTATTCTCATTGGAAATGGATGGACGACCTACGAATCACTCAGGTATGGAGGCTCATAAAAACTTAACCCTTTCCCAAACAATAACCACATTTGACTTCTTTGTTGCAGACGACTTTAGAAAACATTATGGAAAAAGGAGAAATTGCTTGTGATGAGCAATTTTTCCTTTTCCCACAAGGTTTTCTGCTCTATCTAAAGAATATTTTTCAATTTCATCACATTTTGAAATGTTGTCTGCAAACTCTCAGTTTTGGGACAGTTGAAAATGTGTTGTTTGGGAAAGGGTGAAAGTTATCCTATATACATGTATTTTACCCAATTCAACCTGCATAGGGTGTTCTTTGTAAAGATGTTCCTGCAAAGCTTAAGCTTTAAATGCTTATCATTGGCATATTTTTCTACATTTGGATGTTGTTTGTTTATTCTTCGATAAAGAAAAAAAAACTTGAAGCGAACCTGTTGACAAGTTTGTATATTTTATTTGGTAATGTATTAATTTATTGATGATTAATCCATAGATTGAATTATTTCTTTGATATTTTGATAACAAAGTTATTCAGTCATTAAGGGATTATCTCCACAGATTGTGTTCTGGGAATAACAAACATTAGAAGCTGTGTTACAATCAATCCTTGTCATTTAACGAAAGGTTGAAAACCTGCATGTTTATTTTTAAGATGGCTTTTTGCCTTTCCGTGTGTTGATGACAAACTCTTACCCATTTGGATAATTTTACATGACAGAAGTATGGTATACCCATACACAGTCCAATGTAAGTGATACCCAATCAATGATGTTATGTGAAGATACCGCCCTCCTCTATTTGAAGTCAAATTCAGATGTTTGTTAATGAAAATAAACAATTAAAATTGGTTTTCTATATCTGCTACATAAATTTGCTATATCTTCACCACACAGTCATGAAAACGTGAAAACAGTTTTTACATAACATGTTATATGTACCTGTATAGATTTGTGATGTCAATTTGTCTGTAGAAGGAATTTGAATTAAAATTATTATTAAAGATTATAATCTTGACAGTCCTTTTAGCAATAGATTTAGATGCGCTAGATAGTATTGTAAGAATTTTTGTTATTCATAATTTATTGTATTTCGTTTGTTATGTATATCTTTTGTAGCAATCTAAGTGAGCTGTAAGCCTCACCTGGTCATGTGATATATTTCAGACCATTAGCCTACAGTACTCTCGCAGATCTCGTACACCATGTGAGACAGGCATTACCTATGACAGAGCTGTCGATGGCGGTGAATCTCTTCTCTAAGAACGTACATGACGAATCCTTGCCTAGTAGCATACAGACCATGTCCTGTAAACTGTTACTCAATCTTGTTGAATGTATTCGGCAAAAAAGTGAACAGGAGCATGGGAATGTAAGTGTCAATCTTGATTAAAGACTTTTCAGAAGTGAAAACCAGTTATTGGTTGTTTTAATTCACTAATTATTTAATATTTTGAACAAAAATTCTCTTTCACGAAAAGTTAAATCATTGCTTGAGCTTCCACAATGGTTCAAGTTAATTTACGGCATGTATTTTTTTATCAGTATAGAAAGATGAGTCAAGGATAAGATTTCACAAATAGTCGGTGGTTCATCATTTTTGATATTTTCCCGGTAGTTTGTCTTAAAGTAACTTTAACCATTTGGTTACATTGTGATAACTTGACTTATTCTCTTTATGAACAGAAGAAGACCTATTTCTAGAATAAGACAGTGATGTTTTATTTATGTTTTCATTATTTCAGGGTCGAGAGTTATTAATGAGAATGCTAGAGGTGTTTGTGTTAAAGTTTAAAACTATTGCAAAGATACAGCTTCCTCAGATACTCTCCAAATGGTATGTACCACACTTATTGGGCAATCATGGGTTAATAGGGTCTTGGACCTTGATTAAATAAGTCAAACATGGAAAGTGTGTTTACCATCTTCACAATGTATCAATTCAGAACTGCATTAAGTATAGTGCATTCAATTTGCAGTCATTTGAAATGGAAATCAATGTTTTATAATGTCTTATAATGTAAGAGAATTAGAGGAAATTAGAGAAAGTGACTTTACCCTTTACTTGTTTTAAGGAATTAATTACAGATGACACTGAAAACAAATATCATACTTGTGATGAATGGCATAAATGATAAATAGAAATCATTTCTACCAAAAGGATGAATTAGTTCAATAATAATTATCTCCTGGTAACAATTTTTTTTTAAATTTGTCTGTTGCAAGTATGATCCAAGATTTATTATGAGTAGAAGCTTTACAATTTTTAAAACTGCAGATTTTTGTCAAGTATTGCCTTTATAAATTGATTGTGATAGATAGTAGTTTGGAGTTAAAAGAATAGCATATCTTTTTATCTTTCAGTCAAAAACAACCGAATCAGAGCCCGACCACGCAGGATGGGGTAAACAAGTCCCCGATTGAGGTGAAGAGTGGCCCTGTGACGCCCCCATTAACTAATGTACCCTCCACACCCACCGCCCCACCAGAAACACCAACAGACTTCAAACAACCACTAGGCAGCGTATCAACGGATATAAAGGATTCTTCTGCTTCGAAAGATGATAAGGTATAGCGAGGAAGTGTACACTTGTACCATAATCAGGCTTTTTTATATATATATTTTGTGGTTATAGTTTACGTTTTGTATATTTAATGTTTATGAGCAATTTTAGTATCTATTTTCGTCTTTGAATACTCAAGCTTGATGATGGTGTTTGATGTGAGTATGTTCATTTGATTACAGATGTCCCAGAATCGATTTGGTGTGACCCCCAGTCAGTATAATACCTACTCTGTGGCTGATTGTCGAGGACTGGTGAAGACTCTAGTGTGTGGTGTGAAGACAATAACCTGGGGAATTGTTTCCTGTAAGGCAGCAGGATCAGGTCAGTCCAATTGTTATAGAACATTGTAAACAACATGATAAGGGTTCACTCTCTTATTATCTTTACTTTCAGAGCTTAGTTTGTTATTATTTTACAGTGATTGTGAAGCAGTTCATTTTGCTTACTGGATACATAACCATAACTTACGCCAGAGGTTGATAAATGAAAGGTCACACAGTCTATTCGGATTTTAACTTAATGTCCATATGTCCAGAGGCTGACACTCAACCCCTGAACCATTTTCCTCCTCAAACATAGTAAATACCTGATTAATGTTTTGATAACAAAAACACAATTTTAACTTTATCCTAATGCAAATGCAGTCAGTTATTTTTTCTTTTGCATTCAGAGGCCAGTCTTGTACAGACAAAACAGTTTTTACCCAAGGAGACCCTTGTCTATGTCAGGCTGGTGAAGTACGCCCTTCAAGCCTTGGATATCTACACAATCAATGTATCCCCTAATGGACAGGCTATGGTCAGACCTGCAGTGTGAGTAAATAGTCTATATATCTACACTATCAATGTATCTCCTAATGGACAGCCTATGGTCAGACCTGCAGTGTGAGTAAATAGTCTATATTTCTACACTATCAATGTATCCCCTAATGGACAGGCTATGGTCAGACCTGCAGTGTGAGTAAATAGTCTTTATATCTACACTATCAATGTATCTCCTAATGGACAGGCTATGGTCAGACCTGCAGTGTGAGTAAATAGTCTATATATCTACACTATCAATGTATCCCCTAATGGACAGGCTATGGTCAGACCTGCAGTGTGAGTAAATAGTCTATATATCTACATTATCAATGTATCACCTGATGGACAGGCTATGGTCAGACCTGCAGTGTGAGTAAATAGTCTATATGTCTACACTATCAATGTATCCCCTAATGGACAGGCTAAGGTCAGACCTGCATTGTGAGTAAATAGTCTATATATCTACACTATCAATGTATCACCTAATGGACAGGCTATGGTCAGACCTGCAGTGTGAGTAAATAGTCTATATCTACACTATCAATGTATCTCCTAATGGACAGGCTAAGGTCAGACCTGCATTGTGAGTAAATAGTCTATATATCTACACTATCAATGTATCACCTAATGGACAGGCTATGGTCAGACCTGCAGTGTGAGTAAATAGTCTTTATGTCTACACTATCAATGTATCCCCTAATGGACAGGCTATGGTCAGACCTGCAGTGTGAGTAAATAGTCTATATGTCTACACTATCAATGTATCGCCTAATGGACAGGCTTTGGTCAGACCTGCAGTGTGAGTAGATAGTCTATATGTCTACACTATCAATGTATAGCCTAATGGACAGGCTATGGTCAGACCTGCAGTGTGAGTAAATAGTCTATATATCTTCACTATCAATGTATCCCCTGATGGACAGGCTATGGTCAGACTTGCAGTGTGAGTAAATAGTCTATATGTCTACACTATCAATGTATCCCCTAATGGACAGGCTATGGTCAGACCTGCATTGTGCGTAAATAGTCTATATATCTACACTATCAATGTATCACCTAATGGACAGGCTATGGTCAGACTTGCAGTGTGAGTAAATAGTCTATATCTACACTATCAATGTATCTCCTAATGGACAGGCTAAGGTCAGACCTGCATTGTGAGTAAATAGTCTATATATCTACACTATCAATGTATCACCTAATGGACAGGCTATGGTCAGACCTGCAGTGTGAGTAAATAGTCTTTATGTCTACACTATCAATGCATCCCCTAATGGACAGGCTATGGCCAGACCTGCAGTGTGAGTAAATAGTCTATATGTCTACACTATCAATGTATCGCCTAATGGACAGGCTTTGGTCAGACCTGCAGTGTGAGTAAATAGTCTATATATCTTCACTATCAATGTATCCCCTGATGGACAGGCTATGGTCAGACCTGCAGTGTGAGTAAATAGTCTATATGTCTACACTATCAATGTATCCCCTAATGGACAGGCTATGGTCAGACCTGCATTGTGAGTAAATAGTCTATATATCTACACTATCAATGTATCACCTAATGGACAGGCTATGGTCAGACCTGCAGTGTGAGTAAATAGTCTATATCTACACTATCAATGTATCTCCTAATGGACAGGCTAAGGTCAGACCTGCATTGTGAGTAAATAGTCTATATATCTACACTATCAATGTATCACCTAATGGACAGGCTATGGTCAGACCTGCAGTGTGAGTAAATAGTCTTTATGTCTACACTATCAATGCATCCCCTAATGGACAGGCTATGGTCAGACCTGCAGTGTGAGTAAATAGTCTATATGTCTACACTATCAATGTATCGCCTAATGGACAGGCTTTGGTCAGACCTGCAGTGTGAGTAAATAGTCTATATGTCTACACTATCAATGTATAGCCTAATGGACAGGCTATGGTCAGACCTGCAGTGTGAGTAAATAGTCTATATATGTATGGAATGTTTACCTTGTGTCTAATTTACCATGGGTTGTGGTACATTTAGCAAGGCCTTAACCCATTACCAAACAATGACAACATTTGACCAGTTTGTTGCAGATGACTCTGAAAATCATTACATCCCAATTTCATTACATTTTAAAATGTGGTCTGCAAACTATTTCAATTTGGGACAGTCTAAAATATGGCGTTTGGTAATGGGTTAAACTCTTGATTCTTTTTCATCAACTGATGTTACCGTAAGGGAACTATCTGACTATGTACTTACAACTCTAAATAAATGTGATTGAAACTATAGAGATGTTTTCATATTGATGACTCATCTTATTAGAAATACTTCAATCAATTGGAATTGAAATGGTGGTGGGACTTGCCAACCTGCCGCCATTTCATGAAGCTTCACTTAAACTCTTTATTCTTTGAATTAGTTACTATTCATAACAAGACGGTGGTTTCACGAAAAAATCTCTTTGATGACATGACAACATGAAATTGTTTTGTGTCTTGCATAATGTCTATATTCACTTGATTTATTAACTGTGTACCTTCAAATCCTTTTATTCTAAAGGATAAAGCAATATCGAAATGGAAACATTGAGGCATTTGATATAAAAAGTGCTACAACAGTATTCATTGTAGTGCAAGTTTAAATGGTCATTGGATTTCATCTTAAAATGTAGGAATTTCATGCTAAGAATAGTTAGTTTGATCCACAACTGTATTGATTACAGAGTTCAGACTGTCAGAACAAAGGAAGAGAAGGAAGTATTGGAACATTTTGCTGGAGTGGTAAGCTGATTTGTTTTAACTCTCAGGTTGAATAAACATTTGCTACATGGTTTAGACACATAGAAGTTGAATCAGGGTAAAATTTGTATTACCTGAAAGCATGCCTGTTAAATAAAAACACGGCATTTTGCAAGGGACTTTAATTAAAATTGACGATTTTCTCAGCGTTTTGATGTCATGAATTGTTTTAAACTCATATTTTGGAAAACATATTACCATTATCATTACCATCCCACTGTTTGAAATGTAAAGGTACGCTTATTGCCTTATTTATCAAAACTAGTGATTTTAAAGTTCATACATTGACTAAATTCCCTAAAGGAATTGTCAAGAACAAATTTCGTAACTCTGGATTGTATATTGACAAAATTGTGGCATCTTACTACAAATGTAAGGTACAGAAAATATTAGGGCACTTGTATCACCTATCAATGCAATTCCTTAAGGTTTTCATTGACTTACCTCTCCCGACTGACTTTCGGAATGCCGATGGTTCTACCCACCTTGACCAGTTAAATATGGGGTCTTCCTCCATCATTAAGAGTCGGGCATCGCTACATAACTGAAATAATGTTGATGTGATGTGAAACCCATATAAAAAAAATCATTGACTTACCAATTATAAGTGGACTGTTTCTACCAAGTTACATAAAGGAAGGATTAACCCATAGAATGCTGAGTATTTCTAAAAATAGATATTTGTGATGTCTGCTTTCCAAAACCTTAAATATCTGCTTAATTTTGATGAGGAAAGGTACTCAGAGTAGCAAACAGGTTATATAACAGGCCAGCGGCCAATTCACTTTGCGGCTGGTCTGGAGCTAACCTGTTTGCATTAGCATGAAATCGATTCCAGTGCTATAAGGATAACAGTTCTTGTTATACTTGTGCTTAAATGTTCTTATTAATTGACCTCCTTAACTAACCCTTATTGAACTGGAAATCTGGTCAACGGTAAGCACAACAGTAAACAACAAAAATTAAGTATGAAAAATGACATTTGTGTAGTGATATTTAAAAAGTATTGTTGTCACAATAGGAGAGAATCCGTCATTTTAAAACTCATTCTGTCATTGGATTACTCTGGTAGTTCTCTGTTAACCTCAGTAAGCGTCCAGAACTAATGGGTTCAGTGTGAATAGGTCTGACCCGAAATTATCTGACAAAAGAATGAGTTTCAAAATGGAGGATTATGGGAATACTACTGTAACCTCAGTTATGATTGAATCAGCTGGTTAATTAGTAATTAAGTTGGGTGGTTAAGTTGTTTCGTCTAAGGTTTGATTTGTTTGAATAATTATGTATAAATATTTTTGTTTCAGTTCACAATGATGAGTGCGTTTACCTTCAAGGAGATATTTTCCACAACAATAGAGTTTATGGTTGACAGAATCCACAATAATTATGCTCTACAAATTGTAGCAAACACCTTCCTTGCCAACCCTGCTACATCAGCTACATTTGCTACAATATTGGTCGAATATCTGCTAGTAAGACTAGAGGAAATGGGAAGTGAGTGTTATTTGTTTCTTGGTTTTTAATAAAGGTTCTAAATAGGTGGTACTATATGAACCCAAATTTGTCGTTCATATGACCATGTGACTTTCTGTCTTCTTGATTTGTTTCATTTGCAATATGAAATTTGCAAGTGATGAGTAGAACAATTACTTATAGGCTACTTAGATGAATGGTCTTCAAATTTCTCTTTATTTACACAGATATAATGTGGTGATTTTTCTATGTTGTTAAAATAATGTACATTACAGTAGCTGAAGGATTTTATATTGAATGAAAATGAATCAAATACTTAATTTAGTTGTGAGCTTCAAAGTTAATTTTGATTATTTCTCAACAGACCGTGAAGGCAACAATTTATTTGCATGGAGATGTGATAACGTCATTTCTTATTTGTTCCTTTCATTAGAGTTGTTTAAATACACCTATAGCACATAGCTCGAGAAGCAAGGTTAACAGAGGCAGTTAGTGTTTCAAATAACCAATACAAGGGAATGATTTAAATGATTTATCTGCTAGCCTATTCTTACATATGAAAAAGAAAAAAGGTTATAGGGGGTAATATGATAAGATAAAAAATAAAATATGAGATTTTTTATGGTGAGTGTTGCCATTAATTTCAAGACTTGCATAATTTACTTTAATTCTACGGTTTTCACGATGATAGCTTGTTTCTTAACTGTTTGTCAGCAATTCAATATTGAACTTTACTGCCTCTACTTTAATTATTGTATTGCTTGGTGTTTCAGGTAATTTGGACAGAAGCAACTTGTATCTGAAATTGTTCAAGTTGGTGTTTGGATCTGTGTCCCTGTTTGCAGCAGAAAATGAACAGATGCTTAAGGTATGTATTTCTTTTATTCCAGGTCTAGGCATTACTGTATTACATGATTCTGAAAGATCCATTGGCACAGTTGGACTTTATAGAAACATAGAATTTGCTATTTCTGTATTTAGAATCTCATTCTGACAAGCCTAGCATTTTTTAATCTCTATTTGTTTCCTGACATTTGTGTTGGTAAGATGTTGATTACTGTTTTATATGTATGCTAATTACAGTGTGTAGTAGGATTTGACAAGACTGTTGTTTATCTTGCAGCCCCATCTGCACACCATTGTGAATCGTTCGATGGAGTTGGCAATGAGTGGAAAGGAGCCGTATAATTACTTCCTCCTTCTGCGGGCCTTGTTCCGGTCTATAGGAGGGGGAAGTCATGACCTTTTGTACCAGGAGTTTCTACCTCTACTACCAAATCTCCTGCAAGGTTGGTATACATCTTTGCTAAATTGTTGTCCTTGCTAGTAATTGTACAGTTTACACATGTCTTTCCTGTTTTACGGGTTTAAGTTTTACTCATCTATGGGGTTCCTAGAAGCTCCACCGGTGCCATTGATTTCTGGGAGTGTCCTTTGGTATGACACGTCAGAGCCCAAGCAGCCTTAGCTACTTGTGAATCCCAGGTTAGCTGTAACATAACTTGGTAAGACACGTCAGAGCCCTAGCAGCCTAAGCTACTTGTGAACCCCAGGTAAGCTGTAACATAACTTGGTAAGACACGTCAGAGCCCTAGCAGCCTAAGCTACTTGTGAACCCCAGGTTAGCTGTAACATAACTTGGTAAGACACGTCAGAGCCCAAGCAGCCTTAGCTACTTGTGAACCCCTGGTTAGCTGTATCATAACTTGGTAAGACACGTCAGAGCCTAAGCTACTTGTGAACCCCAGGTTAGCTGTAACATAACTTGGTAAGACACGTCAGAGCCCTAGCAGCCCTAGCTACTTTTGAACCCCAGGTAAGCTGTAACATAACTTGGTAAAACACGTCAGAGCCCTAGCAGCCTAAGCTACTTGTGAATCCCAGGTTAGCTGTAACATAACTTGGTAAGACACGTCAGAGCCCTAGCTACTTGTGAACCCCAGGTTAGCTGTAACATAACTTGGTAAGACACGTCAGAGCCCTAGCTACTTGTGAACCCCAGGTTAGCTGTAACATAACTTGGTAAGACACATCAGAGCCTTAGCTACTTGTGAACCCCAGGTTAGCTGTAACATAACTTGGTAAGACACGTCAGAGCCCTAGCAGCCCTAGCTACTTGTGAACCCCAGGTTAGCTGTAACATAACTTGGTAAGACACGTCAGAGCCCTAGCAGCCCTAGCTACTTGTGAACCCCAGGTTAGCTGTTACATAACTTGGTAAGACACATCAGAGCCCTAGCAGCCCTAGCTACTTGTGAACCCCAGGTTAGCTGAAACATAACTTGGTAAGACACGTCAGAGCCTTAGCTACTTGTGAACCCCAGGTTAGCTGTAACATAACTTGGTAAGACACGTCAGAGCCCTAGCAGCCTTAGCTACTTGTGAACCCCAGGTTAGCTGTAACATAACTTGGTAAGACACGTCAGAGCCCAAGCAGCCTAGCTACTTGTGAACCCCAGGTTAGCTGTAACATAACTTGGTAAGACACGTCAGAGCCCTAGCTACTTGTGAACCCCAGATTAGCTGTAACATAACTTGGTAAAACACGTCAGAGCCCTAGCAGCCTTAGCTACTTGTGAACCCCAGGTTCGCTGTAACATAACTTGGTAAGACACGTCAGAGCCCAAGCAGCCTTAGCTACTTGTGAACCCCAGGTTAGCTGTAACATAACTTGGTAAGACACGTCAGAGCCCTAGCAGCCTTAGCTACTTGTGAACCCCAGGTAATCTGTAACATAACTTGGTAAGACACGTCAGAGCCCTAGCAGCCTTAGCTACTTGTGAACCCCAGGTAAGCTGTAACATAACTTGGTAAGACATGTCAGAGCCCTAGCAGCCCTAGCTACTTGTGAACCCCAGGTTAGCTGTAACATAACTTGGTAAGACACGTCAGAGCCCTAGCTACTTGTGAACCCCAGATTAGCTGTAACATAACTTGGTAAAACACGTCAGAGCCCTAGCAGCCTTAGCTACTTGTGAACCCCAGGTTAGCTGTAACATAACTTGGTAAGACACGTCAGAGCCCAAGCAGCCTTAGCTACTTGTGAACCCCAGGTTAGCTGTAACATAACTTGGTAAGACACGTCAGAGCCCTAGCAGCCTTAGCTACTTGTGAACCCCAGGTAAGCTGTAACATAACTTGGTAAGACATGTCAGAGCCCAAGCAGCCTTAGTTACTTGTGAACCCCAGGTTAGCTGTAACATAACCGAAAAAAAGTGTTGACATTGATCCCGGAAAGGCATTTAGATTTTCATGAAAGGCAGTCTCCTGACTGACTTGTGTGGAATGCAGATAGTTCGACCCTGCTTGTTAAGCCACTATTTGCAGTTGATTATGGAGTCTTTTTTCATCATTAGATTCAGGCATCATAAAATAACTGAAATAAGGTTGACTCATGTAAAACACTTATAGATAAGTGAATAAATGTTGACAAGGCATTAGATCCCATGAAAAAAGCCATAACCTTTTCACTATCTACAGTGCCGGATATGTCCGGCACACTATAAGCACCTTGTTTACCATATCTGTCTAATAAACGGCCTAATTTGGTTGTATGTATAGATGCACTAGGTATATGTTAGAGTATAGAAGGTTGGTGTATAGTGTACTGTGAAACTTTATTTTGATTTTTATGAATCAGCGACATCATTTGAGCGTCTGATACAGGCGTTGCGGAGGTAAATTCTGTCTTTTTCCCCATTTTACCCTGAGATTAGAGAGACTACCAAGGTCTGGTAATGAAAAGGTTAAAAACTCAGCAGGTAAACATATGTAAAGGATTAAACAGTTTACATGTGTTAATTCATTTGACTACCTTCATGTGCTTTGTTTAAATAACTTTCATATTTTGATATTTTTGCACCAATTTGAACAGTTTGCATTAAGAAAAAAAGTCCTACATTTTTAAAAAAAAAAATGAAATCTATGAAACCAGTTTATTTTTGTAATATGTTGTTTTTTATTTCAAGTTAATATTCACTTGTTTACAGATTTAAACAGTTTACATATGATTATATTTCTGTACAGGTTAAGCAGTTTACATGTGTTTATACTTGTGTACAGGCCTGAACAGTTTACTTATGTTTATATTAGTGTATAGGTTTGACGAGTTTATATTTGTTTACAGGTTTGAATAGTTTACAGAGTGGTTTACACCGTCAGCACATGAAGGATCTGTTTGTAGAGCTGTGTTTAACTGTACCTGTCCGACTGAGCTCATTGTTACCTTACCTACCCATGCTGATGGATCCTTTGGTCTCCGCCCTGAATGGGTCACAGACTCTTGTTAGTCAGGTATGTATGAACCTTTATATATCTGAGTTTTCAGAAACAGTTTGATAACAGCATTATAGTATTCTTACTTTGCGTCTAAATATGTGACAGGTGTAAACAAAGCAAAAATTTAACATGGATTATTTTGGTTTAAGTCTTCAGAAAAAAACTTATCATTCACTGACCTATATCCCTCTCAGACATTTATTTAATAGTCAAATGCACTTTGTTATTGACAGGCGTGTTCCCAGACTAAGAAGCCACATTAATTTAACCATATTTATGTTGTCACATTAATGTAACACTGTTTATGTTGTCACATTAATGTAACACTGTTTATGTTGTCACATTAATGAAACACTGTTTATGTTGTCACATTAATGTAACACTGTTTATGTTGTCACATTAATGTAACACTGTTTATGTTGTCACATTAATGTAACACTGTTTATGTTGTCACATTAATGTAACACTGTTTATGTTGTCACATTAATGTAACACTGTTTATGTTGTCACATTAATGTAACACTGTTTATGTTGTCACATTAATGTAACACTGTTTATGTTGTCACATTAATGTAACACTGTTTATGTTGTCACATTAATGTAACACCGTTTATGTTGTCACATTAATGTAACACCGTTTATGTTGTCACATTAATGTAACACTGTTTATGTTGTCACATTAATGTAACACTGTTTATGTTGTCACTTTAATGTAACACTGTTTATGTTGTCACATTAATGTAACACTGTTTATGTTGTCTATACAGGGGTTGAGGACACTAGAGTTGTGTGTAGATAACCTACAGCCAGACTTTCTGTATGACCATATACAGCCTGTACGAGCAGAACTGATGCAAGCACTCTGGAGAACACTGAGGAACCCTGCGGATAATATCGCTCATGTTGCCTTCAGAGTTCTCGGAAAGTTTGGGGGTGGTAACAGGAAAATGTTACGAGAACCTCAGACTGTGAGTATATATAAACTATCACAAAGATGGGGGTGTGCGTTTTATGGTTATACTTCTAGATGCCTAACATGCAGCTATACTACCCAGTCTTTGATTCACAGCCAATTTGATGTTTATTTCCAATAAAATGACATAAACTTTATGTAGAGCTTTGTATCAATAACATTTTATTCTGAATCCCTGATGGCTTCTCAACTAAAAACTTACCTTTATGGAAAATCATTGAAAGTTCCTGTGACAAACATCAACAATTGGCAGGATTTCCCAATAAGAGACATTTATAGAATGAAAGATAAACAAACACTTTATCTTATATGACTTTAAAAAAGGTAGTGATAGTGAAAACACTTCAAGTTTAGAAAAAATACCTTTGAAAACGAAATGAAATGGTCAGTTTCTGTTAGGAAAAACATTATGTTTTACTGCCCTTGTCATTGATGTCTTATTCAAATCCAACGTTATTTATGATATCATGCTCTTTTCCTACATGTTAGTACCTTTATTGCTCAATAATATCAGTACATTGTCTTTTTACTGTAACAGCTGCAGTTCAATGATAAAGAGACAGTGGGACCATGTATACAGATATACTACCCAGATTGTAAGATGCCAATAGCATTACCTGTAGAGAAAGCTATAGACGCTGCCCTCACTGCCCTAAAGAGTAGCTCCACAGATACGTACATCCGTAGACAGGCCTGGGAACTGATTCGCTGTTTTCTCGTTTCTGTGATGAACCTGGAGGACGATAAACAAACACTGGATAATCTCTTCAATCATCCCAGGTTAGAATCAACCCTCACTAAATCTGACAATACAATCTTTTATCATTATAGGAAGTATTTGATTGTTTTTTAAAATGTCATACACCAGCATAAAGTTAGGAGGTGGACATTTTAAGGTAAACTATTAGGACATCAGTGAATGAATAATTGCCCTTTTGTTGCCTTTGTTGACCTTTTGTATGACATGATTGGTTGTAAGCAGGTAAAGGCCTATCTTCTGAAGGAGGTGAATGGATTTAAACTTCAAACATCAGTTACCAGAGATGATTTTAGTTAATTAGAACAGGTGCAACAAATGAATTTACTATTTATGAAAATTACACCCATTTGATTAACATAGTATACATGCTCTAATTCTTTATGCAAGCTGGTCTCTCTGTGATTATTCAAAGGATTACATTGAAACCTTTTATACCTGTTATGAAGCCTTGTTGTAAACCATATAAACAATCATTTCAGTTTCAAAGAGAAAGAAATTCCTTTACAAAATGGTCCCCTGTACAAAAATCCAGATTCTCACTCAAGGAAGGTTCATGAGCAAGCCCTGACTGGCATGTTTGGTAAGTTACCTGCCTCCTCCTGCTTAAATACCAACCCAAACTGATGAGACCAAAAGATCATGCATGTCATGTTTGTTAACTGATCACATGCAAATTTGCAATATGCAAGTGTTAAGTTTCAGATTGTATTAACTTTTATTTATAATTTGACAATGAATGATAAGAATGGTAGTTTTTGATGATTAATTAAAAATCCCTTTTGACTAAGTGTCTTTGGAAATATCAATCTTTTCAAAACTATTGATTCATGGTCTGGTGGCTATAAGGTTATTAAAGGCACATCAAAGGAGAGAAGTACAAATAGATTACTGAAAAAATATATGGAGTTCTTTTATTATGTTCATAAAAGTCATGAGAATTAGTTTAGGAATGAACTGAGACCCTATTTAATAGACTCATTTAAGATAAGTTATTTGTGCTTGAAATATAGTTGTCTCCAATTCAATAATGTTTATCAACAACCTGTTTGTTTACATATTCAAAATAACGAATTCTGATTGGTCAGTTCAAAAATGTGTGTATCAACTGTCGAGGTCAGAGGTGAAGAATCAGGAAATCTGAATGATAAAACTTGCTAATCTGGGTAATTTCTGGTTTACTTTCACATTTAAGCTGTGCTGATGGTTTTTTTGGTGATAACTATTTGAATCTGTCCAAAAGTTTACCAAATAATACAGTTTAATATATCATTAGTCTCCTTTAAGGGGCCTTTAAAGCTTTTATATGATGTTGGGCCTTTTTGGCTCAGTGTTTAGAATGTCAGAATAGCAAGCACAAGGTCCCTCTCTGAATAGGCTTGACTCCAAGCCTATGTTGGTTCTGATTCCATGATTTTTCATGAGAGAAAATGTTAGGAAGGATCCAGGGTAGGTGTTTATACTGGCATGCTTGTTTTAGTCCTTATTGGGACTTGTGTTATAGGGGTGCTTCTTAGACGATGTATCAAAGGAACTGTTTGATATCTATTTGATAACTGATGTTAAAACAAAATCAATGAATACCATGTGTTGTTATTTCAGTTGCAGCGGCCATTAAGGACCTGCGCCAGACAGCCCTGCGGTTTATGGGTTGTATGGTGAGACATTATACAATGATCGCCATCTCCCAACAGTGTGGCCCCTTCCCTGTGGGCGAGAAACAGAGCAAACTGCATGGTATGGACACACAGATACTGATTGATGCTCTAGCCTTTATCATGGGCCATGAGGAGAAGGAGCTGTGTAAACCAGGCAACCTCGCACTTGTCCTTATACTCGATACTGCAACAACTATACTAGGCTCCAAGGAGAAGGTACGAGTATTGTAATAATAATGACAATAATCTTTTCACCCTTTTGTTGCTAAGCTGGCTTATAGTTATAGTTCTGAGCAATTTACAATTGCACAGTTTCTCGAAATATCATAAATTGTGATCTTTGTTTATATATATTACAACTATTTTGCTTTCACGGAACACCATTAAAATTGATATAATGTAAAAGCAGATCTGTCAGATGAAAGCAAGAAACTTTTCAAGAGATAAACTAAGCTGTGATTTTTTTCAGCATTAGGAAGTTACAAACAAATTATTTTTTATGACCTAAGATGGTACCAGAAAAACAATTTTTTCCTAGAAAGAAATACTGGTATATGACACTGCTTGTGATGAGACAACTGGTCAAATTCTTTTCAGAAATTCTTCCAATGTAAATAACATCCCAGAATTGTCAGAAGAAAAATATTTAATGAATTTTCATTGAATTTTGAAATATAAGTGATCTTGGTAAAATAAAGTTTTGTGCTGTAAACACTTATTTTAAGTCTATTGAAAAGAATATTTGTTTTGAAATAATTATGAATGGTTTATATCCAAGCTCTGTTGAAAATTGTTTTTAAAGTATCTATCTCAAATAATGTATTAGAGTTAAGGATAGAAACAGCACTTAAGTGACTTTTACATATGGAGTTGGCATGTGCGGAGATGAAATTTCCATTTCTGTAAGTGGCAGTGAAAGGGTTATATGAATAGGCCTGGTTTTATGAGATGTACAAAGAGATGTGTTTTATGAGATGTACAAAGAGATTTGTTTTATGAGATGTACAAAGAGATGTGTTTTATGAGATGTACAAAGAGATTTGTTTTATGAGATGTACAAAGAGATGTGTTTTATGAGATGTACAAAGAGATTTGTTTTATGAGATGTACAAAGAGATTTGTTTTATGAGATGTACAAAGAGATTTGTTTTATGAGATGTACAAAGAGATTTGTTTTATGAGATGTACAAAGAGATTTGTTTTATGAGATGTACAAAGAGTTGTTTTATGAGATGTACAAAGAGATTTGTTTTATGAGATGTACAAAGAGATTTGTTTATTAAAACCAAACCTGACATCATGACTTCAAGTCTTTTGCCAGGCTAGTGGTATTCATATTTATCAAATGTAAGAAACAAATTTGTTCATGTCTTTTAAAGCTTGCTTTGATATGTATCTGTAAGAAAGATTGATGGATGAAAAAATATAAGAAAATGTAGATACAACAATTTTGTACTTTCCTTATTAGACATTTACCAGTTTCTCCTTTGAAATAAAAGCTACTGTCTCTAGTATTGCTAATATTTTGTATTTCCAGGGATGTCAGTTGCCTCTCTTTGAATACCTTGTTGAGAAAATGTGTTCACTGTGTTATGACAGGGCGTGGTATGCAAAGTTTGGAGGGTAAGTTAGATATGACTTACATATATGTACTTTTTACGTTGTCAGGATCTTTTCTGATTTGCTAAAAGGATGGGTAATTGGCACGTAGTTGTTCTTGATCAATGGTCTTCTACATATGTTCAAATTCAGAAAAGAAAATTGATTTTCCCCATACACTATTGTTAAGCCAGCTCAAAGATACCAGCAGTTTGTTAGGAATATGTTTTAAAGACCTTTACTTTTACAGCACTGTTTTTTATATTCTTTTATGGTTGAGTTTTAATTATTCGTTAACAGTAAAATAACTGAAGTACTGTTGTCAAGGCGTTAAAGCCTTTTAACAAACAAACAAACAAGTCATTTTGATGCCTTCCAAGACAAATTAAATTCTAGGAATGTAACTATTTTATATTAAGCTGTGTGTACATATAAAATTGTTTTTATAATGATGCTTTGCTGTCCATATATTTTATTACCTTAGTCCCCTGGCCATTGATAGATACTGATGTATTTGTATTATTTGTAGATGTCTGGCCATCAAGTTTATGTATGAGCGCATGTCATTGCGCTGGGTCCTAGAACATCAGTTCATATTTCTGAAGGCCCTGCTGTTTGTGATGATGGATCTGACAGGAGAGGTGTCGAGCGGGGCCGTGGATCTGGCCAAGTCAAACCTAGAAAACATGCTAACCATGTGTGCGAAAGTTCTCGACGGGGACCATGCCAACGATGACATGCTCCAGGTCCAGATGAAATCATTCCATGATATAACATATGAACTGGTCCGCCAGGTCACATCACCAAATTCCCTTGTTAGAGAACAAGTAAGTAAGCTTTCCATCATTTCACTGGCTACACTCATCTGACTTATCTGTCACCTTAAATAAGTGACATGTGTTAGTTACCCATAAAAACCGGGAGCACAAAAATGTAGATTGTCATGGACCTGTGCATCATTGTCCATACAGTCTATAATAAAAGTATATAGATCAACATCAACAGTAGCCATCCATTTCTTTTTTTTATAACAAAAGATGAGCTTAAATTCTATGCAGATTGCTTAAAATATTTGATGATATGGATTCTGATATACTATCTTTTACAATATCAAAAGTTTTTCTAGTACTTTTTGCATTGATAGTTATTTCCTAGAACTAAATTTGACATTTAGTCATGACATACTTTTTTTTATCAATTGCATCTTTAACTTTATCCTGTTATAGCCATCCTAGATCATTGTCTGTAAAAAAAAATCTGCAGGTTTTTCTTTATTTATATTTGATAGAGGCAAATCTAATCCACCACTTGTATTTGTTTGTAATATGATATTTGTTTGTATGATATTTATTTCCCTACTATGAATTTGTCTAACTGCAAGGTCACAGAAAATTTAACTGCCGGATATAGCGTCTATAGACCCGGGGTAGTAGTGTTGATCTGGGTTCACCTAGACGCTTGGTCTATTTTTAGACTTCTTACTGCGAGGTTAAAAGGGATGTAATCCTAATGTATATTTCGTATGGTAAGTTTACAACTCCATTCATAAAATTTCAATTTGAAAACAAATTTTAAAATTTGTTGATATAATTTTGATATCCATTTCCCCCCTTGACCAGGCCATGAAATCCCTGGAGACTCTCGCCTCTGTAACAGGGAAGTCAGTGACGGCTATCATGGAGCCACATAAAGAGGTTCTACAGGATATGATACCACCGAAAAAACATTTGCTCAGGCACCAACCAGCCAATGCACAGATTGGACTTATGGTAGGGTCATTCTTATGTTGACAGATTATTGAATGCTGCAGACTATTGAATAGACTGGAGGTTGATTACACATTATACACTCAGGGAACAGCTAGCTATAAGACGGAAGAAACATGAAGATAGCTAGATATTGATTTTAACCTGTATATATGCTGTAATGAATGATGACCTGTATATAATTTTCATGTTAGTGTAATTTTTAACCCTTTAAGTGCTGGAACCGACTTCAAGCTTATCAAAACATTTAGATCCAGGCCAGCCACCAAGTAAATTGGTGGCTGGCCTGTGATCTAACCTGTTTGCTACTGTGAATATCTTTTCCTCATCAAAATTAAGCAGATGTTCAAGGTTTTGGAAAGCAGGTGACACAAAAATCTCTTTTTAAAAAAATACCCAGCATTCTTAGGGTTAAAAGGAAACCATCACTAAGACATAGTCATCATATCTAATAAGCATTAACAACTGTTTTCACGAGTAAGATAAAGTGTTGCCTTTATTTTTTACTGTTTTCATGAGTAAGATAGTGTTGCCTTTATTTTTTACTGTTTTCACGTGTAAGATAAAGTGTTGCCTTTATTTTTTACCTTTTTATTTACACTTTGCTTCTCATGATTAATTGTGAATAAAAGTAAAGCTCTTGTCCAATTTAACATTGAAAACAAAGATATTATTTTATATTGTGTATTATTTATTGATTATATGAAGTATACATGACAGTGTTATATGTCTATTTTGTATTTCTCCTGCAGGATGGAAACACATTCTGTACATCACTGAGTCCCCGTCTGTTTACTATCGACCTCAGTATTGGAGAACATGGTGTCTATTTCTCAGAGGTAAGGTTCTAAACTTGTTGTCAAGTGTAATGGGATTTCAACAACTTTACACAGTATCATCCCAGATATCAGTCTGTTTAGTCAACACAGTTAACAATATCAAGCCTGACAATGTAAACTTCCAAAATAACTTTTTGTGTTTTGTTGGTCACATTCAACAAGGTAGAGACTTCATTTTTTTGTAAATAAAAATGGAATGTTGTTGATAGTGGCATGTATTCCTATATTGAATTTGTTCTACTAGAAGTGTGTAGGCTAACACGAGATTTTTATTATGTCTTCTGAACACAAGATCTTCTCTTTACATCCTATTAAGTATAACCCTGACCTGGGATCAGCAAAGATGTCATAAATCCTACAGACCCTCTACCCCAATGTATTTTGTTTGTTTTTCAGTTACAAAACCTGTGTGATGCGGAGGATTCTGTGTTGTTGAAGTTACCATGTTACAAATCTGTAACCAATCTTCTACAACTAAGGAAAAGTGCCCTCAGTAATATAACTTTATTGTCTATATCATCTACATATTTTATTAAAAGCTTTAACACATATCTTTGTTTGAGATAAACTTAATGAAGATGATGTTACAAAAGGCATTTGCTAGTTTCATCTACAGTATTTCAGACACATTTAAATGTCACTTTCATATTTCTTTGAAAAAATATTTTGAGTGGTTTGAATTTAACACTCATATGTTAAGTTGTTCTATCAAAATGCTTTTTATTTTACCTATTCAAATCCAATTTCCTCTTCTATGTTTGTGTATATATACTGTCTGATTACTAATCCTATTGACTGTGTACTTGTAGGAGCCCTGGCGGCATGCTGTTATATAGCCAACAAGAGAGAGAAGATTTTTCATGTGTTGTATAAAGCCCTCAATAGTAAGAACAATGAACTACAGGAGGTTGCCCATGAGTGTATGAAAAAGGTAGGTTAAAACAACAACAATGCTGGTTCTATAGCAATGTTTATGGGACTTTGATTTTGGACTTAACAATCAAAAGTGTTTTTTATTTATTTTTTACAAATGTTTCAGGAATTGTCATGAAGTATTTTACATATCCCAAATGTTCAATTTTAGTAAGTTAGTTGACTCAGATTTGAAATATATTAATAATTATGAAATCGGATCATTATTCTTTATTCCTTTATGAATAAATAACTATTGCATAATTGTGATCAAGTGTAAACTTTTGAATTTAAAACATTTGAATATGTTGCCATTGCACAGTTATTGTTGAATTTTCTTCTGTATTGAATCTATTTCAATTAAATGTTTTAAAGGGGGCCTCTGTGGCTTAGTGGTTAGAGTACAGAGCTTGAAATCACATGGCCCCTCTCCATTTGGGTTGAGATCTTGATAATGGCGTTAGAAATTTCATGACTTGCTTACGGAATGCCAAGGGTTCTACCTGACTTGACCAGCTCTTTTGGGCAATTTAGTTTGGGGCCTTCCTCCATCATTGTGAAAGGGCAATGGTAAATAACTGAAATAATGTTGATGCCATGTAAAACCCATATCAATAACAAATATGACATTTAGAACACACACCTTAATGTGTTGAGATGATTACTTTATGTTTCAGTTTATTGCTGGTGGCCAACTAGAGTTGGATATTGTCCATTCTGCTATGAGACCCCTACTGCTGATGTTGGGAGACTACCACAATCTTGACCTGAATGTTATCCAGCGACTATCCAGTCTCACTCAGCTATTCCCAAACACATTTAACGAGAAACTCTGTGAACAACTTCTGGTATGTAATTCTTCTCTCTCTGGTTATTGTTTTCTGATTTACTTTATAGAATAAAAAAAAAAAATTGTTACTGTAAATTACTGTTGTAAGAAACATAGTATCTGCATTATGAATTATTTCTCCATTTTTGTTTTTCTAGTGGTAAGAAGCCATTAATTTGAAAATTATTTTCTTTGTGTACCTTATTGGATCAATGCTTTCAGCAGTGCAAATAGTTTAGATCTCAAATAAGGGTCAAGTGTTGTTTTCAGTCTTACAATGAATATTTTTCAGACTCATTTGAAGAAGTGGTTGGACAAAGCCTCCTCCAGCCAGAAACCAGAACAGATCCGCACTAACGGACAGGTAAGATTCATGTTAAATGAGTAACTACTTGCTTAGTTAGACAAGTTTCTATCTACTAATTTTAAACAGTAAAATACACAACTATCAAAAGATGAACTGCATATTTATTTAAATTATCAATTATGTTCAGTTAGGACATCCTTTTAAAAGCATTTTCAGTGAACTATCATTCTAAAAGGATTTGTTTAACCCTTAAAGTGCTGAAACCGACTTCATAGTTATGCTAAGAGGTTGGATCCAGGCAAGCTGCCAAGTAAATTGATTGCAGATATTAGAAGCAGATTTTTAAGTTTTTGGAAAGCAGATGTTACAAAAATTTATATTTAATATATTATCCAGCATTTTAAGGGTTAACATATCAATAGACAATGTGTACATTTGTTACATGTACCAATAAACATGTTCTGATATTACCTCTTATGGGTTATTTTTAGGAGCTTAAGATATGTGCAGCCATTATCAATATATTTCATCTGATCCCAGCGGCCAGCAAAAATATGATTGATCCCTTGTTGAAAGTCACTCTTCATGGAGAGAGAACTCTACTTATGGAGGTAAATATTTCTCACTCCCTCATTTAATATCAGACAACAAATTAACTTCACAAAATATTTCCTTTGAACTGTTGGTTGGATGCCATTCTGATAAAAGGAGAAATTGCCTCTTGCTAGACTATTTTATCTCAAATTGTCGGCTACATGTTCAATGAAATGTGTATATTAAAGAGGTATATTGTAATAAGTAGATGATACCATTTTTTTAGCCCGGATCTGTTTTAATGGAATTTATACTAATCTTCTTTTCTCAGTTTTAGCTTGTGATTAATAAGTAAACATTCATGTAATTAATGTCAAAAATGTCCCTTAGGGAACGAATATAAAACTAAATAATTCCAGCTCAATCTATTCAAATTCAGCCTGATAAGGCCTTCATTCATGTAATTGTTAACTGTAGAAATAGTGATCATTACAAGTGGAGGAAAGCAGTTTCTAACCAGAGACGATTTTGATTTATACAAGTAAGTAGATTGAGGAACCGACTGTTTCTTGTTTCAGCCTGGAAGCCCGTTCCGTGAGCCCCTGAGAAAGTTCCTGGTTCGATATCCCGTACAGAGTGTAGATTTCTTATTGAATGATACCAACATAAGGGACATGCAATACCTCAGGTTTTTTATAGTAAGTTTTGTATTCTTAGACTGGATATCAAAATCACAGGGTCTCCAATTGTATTGTAAGGAGATAATGAACTGTGCTTCATTGTGAATGTATTAATCCTGACTCATTTTGTTTGACTTTGGATTTGTTCTTGGAGAATAGTTCTTTACAATATTTAGTATTTGAATCACTTCTATTTTTTGTTGAGAATGGTTTGATCAGTTTTGAAGTTTCCAAATGTAATGTTAGGAAATGTGTTTGGATTTAGTCAACATAACCAATTGTCGATCTCGAGCTTTTCAACACATATATTGGTATCCTACTGATCGTACAAGGAGATGTTACGCTAAAATGTTATGTTTGTTTCTCTTGTAGTACCTATTGACCCATAAAGAAGGTCAGTTATTCAGGGATGTGATGAAAACCCAGGTTCTCAAACTGATCACAATGTTGACAGGTGCACAACAGGTAAATATCCTTTCCCTAGAAATCTATACCCTATACACTTATGAGTCGGTGTTGTGGTAATTGTAAAATTTGACAAAGAGAAAATCCATTTTTCACAAGATAATTGTCTCTTGTCTAACAGTTTCCTTGTCTTAGACCTGCTACAATGCTTTCATTACAAGAAGAATTAGTATTGAAAGTGTTTTTCAAATTAATGAAAAACAAATATCTCCAATAAGAAACATTTGTTATGTCTGTATAGCATGTTTAGTTTGGTAATATATGGTCATTCATGTTACAGTCATGTATGTTGTTTCACTGAGTGCCTGTTATTGTCTATTTCAGCCTCAGATAGCTCTTACAATACAACAACAACAACCCCAGACAGGTAGCGGAGATTTAGAGTATCAAGCAATCCTTCTCACACACACCCTTGTAAGGTTTGAAGATGATTGGCTCTCTTCACATCCACAACTGGTAAGTTAACCTCACACATCGCTCCCGTCCATTCCCCCATCTCTTCCTGCTTTCCAACACAAAACTGGATATCTACTGTCGATAAGGACATAGATAGTTTTTTATTTGTATAACAAAGGAAGAAAAGAAACAAATATTCTGCCATGTGAATATTAAAATGTCTGCTGTAAAAACTATTGTCTGTGTATGGTTATCATATTTCATCAGTATTCATTTATATCATCTTGTCCTACACTGCATTAAGCTTTGATAGTATCTATGGACCTTTATCTAGTGTTATTCTAAAATGACTATTTAGTTACTCGAAAAATAAAAGTTATTCTGATTCATCAAATTCTTGGCTGTTAGAGAATTACTTATTTTGGACAAAATTTGAAAGATCTTTTCACTTGAAAGTAATGACAAAAAGTTGGAAAAACAAAATCCATTGCTTATAAAGGTTTTTAGTGATTATTTTGCTCAGTCAAACAGCATGGCTTCCAAGATTAGGGACTATTTTACCATCAATGGGAAGAACTTAGAGGCAAAATTATGTAACATTATATTTTGTAAAGTTACACATAAACTTATAGACATTATTTCTATGATCAGCTTTCCTCTTTTTTACAGGTGACATGCTTGAAAAAGATTTGGATTTCTGACAGCTTTCAAGAAGAGAAAAAGGTAAAAGATTTTCTGTTTTATAAATTTTCATCTTAAAAGAAATACTTTCATCATTATTTAAGCCAGTTGGTGGTTGTCAGAACAATACAGGAATTTTGTTGCTTCATCATTGTTTGTATTAAAACCATGCCATTGATAGATGTATTTATGAGCTTTTATATCTATCAATGGCATGTAGCAAAAGATATCTGAAAATAATTGGTCATATAGAATGTGTTTGAAAATCATTCTGTTTGGATTTAGATCTCTGTTTTGCTATGATGTTAATTAAAAGGTAACCTCAGACAGCGGCTTTTAACTTTATTTTACAATGTATTGAAGAGAATGTTCTGACCTAATGAGAAATGATGTTCCCTACAGGTTCAGGACATCAGTGATTATGGACAGTGGAAGGCACCGGCTATGCTGGTGAAGTGCCTTTTAAACTATTTCAAGTAAGTTCTATTCATTTTCTTATCTATTACCACAGAAAATGTGGATAGCTTCACTTGATGATAAACAACCTTTAGTGTCAAAGGAGGTTGAGTAATTTTCTTTAGATAAGTCCTTATTTTCATAAATTAACCGTCAACTCTATTGTAAAAATATCCTATTTAAGTATTTAACCCTTTACCAAATGCCAAATTTTGGACTGTCCCAAATTGAAAGAGTTTGCAGACGACATTTCAAAATGTGATAAAATTGAAAAAATATCTTCTGATAGGGCAGAAAACATTGTGGGAAAAGAGCAATTTCTCCTTTTCCCATATTGTTTTCCAAAGTCGTCTGCAACAGACTGTTCAAATGTGGTTGTTGTTTAGTAAAGGGTTACGATAAGTAAGTATTTATGGTTTGATGATTTCAGACACAACATTACTGAGATTGAGCTGTTGTTCCATATCCTGCGATGTTTTACCTCAAGACATGTTCCTCAGTACCAGTTTGTGAAAGATTTCTTGGACAATACAGTAGCATTGGTAAATATCTCTTAGTCCATGTTCAATAGAATCAGTGTTGGGTATTTTATAGTATACCATCAGCATTCATACTTGTTTTTATGAGTTATCTTTTGAGTTTGTCCATCTTGCTAATTTTTTCGTTCTTGCACAAATAAATTTAACAACCAACAACATTGCACATCTTAACAGATATGAGACAAAAGGAGAAAGTCTATAAAGAGGTTGAATGTTTTCTTTTTAACAGAAGTATACAACAGAATGGAAAAGGAAGGCTTACTTTAAGTTTGAAGAAGTGTTCCATGATGCTGCCTGGCCTCAGACATTAAAGGCAAAGGTAGGTTTATTTCATATGATAGAGGGTTCTCATTCTTCAGACTTTAAAACAAAATTCTCCTTTAATCACAGTGATTTTACATTAAATTGTGTCTGCATTTTTATTTCAAAAGGTATTTATTTACCTAATCAGTATAAAACATGTGTTCTTTCAAATTTAAGATTTCATATTATGCAATATAGGAAACTTACTTCTCAATGGGACTTACTCAGAGATTTATAAATGTCACAAATTTTGTTTGTACAATCCTCGTCACTGAACAAAATACAATTTTCGATGTCTTTATTTCAAAGTTGCTGAAATCCCATGTTTTCATTAAATAACTTGAAGTGAGCATTTGCGCCCGTCAGTGCTTCTATAGGAGAGTAGGTAGATATACACAGGAATTCTTTCTCGCACACCTTACTAAGCATTACATGACAAGAGCCGTTAAGCATTTCCAGAGACCCACATGACGATGGTATCTAAAAATACCACCTCCTATTACAAGTTTAGATAGTTGTTTACGAAATAAGAACTGTTTAAACAGTTTGCATTATCTGCTTTATAAATGTTCTTTATCTTTTCTGTATGGTCATGAACGGATTTGGAAAGCTGTGGTAAACCTAGTCTTATGTTACTTCAGAAGTATTTATTTTCATTTTATCAGTAGAACGATATTTAACTTGAAAAGTTAAGATTCAAATCTGTGAGATAGTCCTTTGAATCACAGCTTACAAATTCCAGATCTGCACATAAGACTCTGAAAATTCTAATGAATGGGTATTTTATTTGATGACAACATATCATGATTTGCACCAAATTTAGCTCCACAAAAATTGATAAACACCCCTTTGCTTAATCAGTTGAACATGATTCAAACAAGGAATTGATAGGAAAACAAATTATTAACCAATATATTTTAAGCAATTGCCAACTTCAGATGTAACACGAATGTTGGGTTATATATGACAGATAATCCAGTATGTGTTGCTGCCAAGTTTCCAGCAGTCATTTGAGTCTGGAGAGGGAGATATCCTGATAGGTGGGCCGCCAATGCCTGACCAGGACAATCCAGACAATATTGTCAGTCAGTTCATTAACAAGGTCATTGATCCAGAAAACCCATTTGGTAACTCGGACGCTGTCAGGATCCTGTTACTGCAGTTTTCCTCCTTACTGGTGGAGCAGGCATCCCCTCATGTACATGATGCGGGTAACAAGTAAGTTGTGGTATAGAACTGTTTGAACTGTTCGACATGCCCTACTGTAACATGTACTACTTGAGCCACATCCATGATATAATGCGAAAGAGGATGTTATCAATCTGGGTACAATTGCCTAGAAATCATTGAACCTAATGTTACCTCAGTGAGTATTTCTTAGTTTTGTGAACTAGACTATCAAATTATTCGTGATTTGACAAATACTAAAAAATGCAAGGTCTAAATATTCCATGGACACTGATGTAAGTGTAAGCTCCTTTAATACATTGATATAGATAGTAGGGAATGTTTCATCTGTTGGAATGTTCAACTCAACAACTTTCATTAATCTGTTCAATTAGAAGTTGAATTCTATGTGGAACACTGTAGTTTCAGTAGTGGAGTCTTAACTGTGGAATAATTGAACGACTGTTGTGTTTCAAAACCGTCTTGGGACCACAATTAAATCTGAGTAAATTGATGTCAACCAACACATAGGCAATTGTAAATGAATATTTCTAGTTGTCAGTTGATCAGAAATCATCAGTTAAGCAGAAATGAAGATCTGAACCAAACTGCATAAAATAGAAAGACTAGACTTCATTCCTCTATTTAGAAAGTAGCAAGTTGTAGATTGTTATTTAGATAAACGGTTGATATAAGATTTTATTTCATGCTCATGTTTATGACCTCGTATCGACCCCTATGCAAATTTCAGGAAGCAAGGTAACAAGCTGCGCCGATTGATGACATTTGCCTGGCCATGCTTGTTGATGAAGAATTGTATTGATCCAGCCACTAAATACCATGGACACCTACTCCTGTCCCACATCATAGCCAAATTTGCCATACACAAGAGAATAGTCCTCCAGGTGAGAACTCCTCTCAGCCATTCTATATAACTCTCCTATTCTTCTCTTGATTTTCTATGGTTTTGTTACCTTAAGTTACCACATGGTTACAGATAAGTGTAGATATGACAATGTCAAAACCTATCAAATAAACTAGATTTTTGGTACTCATTAGAATCCTCTTGATGAAACAAATGTAAAAAGTACTAATGATGTTGGGTTTAGAGGAAAAGGAAAGAAGTAAAAAAAGAGAAGACCTTTATAAGGACTTCTGGAAGAATCTTCTGTAGTTTTGTCTAGAGGATTGTTTCTCTTTCTATCCCCATTTATTGCTTAGTTTTCAGTGTTCGGACAAAGGACAATGCCCCTGAATGCATTCCATGGGATTCATACTTTACATTTTAAATATATTACTTGTTTACGTTGACTTTCAAAGAGTTTGTTTTTAAAGTGATGCAATACCCATTTTTCACTGTAGAATTAAGCAAAAAAAAAAAAAGAACTATAGCACCTTAAAACCCATGCACTCATTATTTTATTATTATTTTATATATGAAGCAAATGAGCTTAAGGGTGCTATATACTTGATAACAAACATAATACAAACCTTCCAGATAATGTTTTACAATTAGGTATGTTTTTTTTTTTTTTCATTTTTCAAAAATGAACTAAGGGATTCTCATGATTTTAACTTGAATTCCTTTGAAAATGTATCAACAAATAAAATAAACTGATGACTTTTAAAAGCTTAACAACACTACCATACTACTCTGTGTTTCTTTTCATTAGATCCTGATGCAAGCATTTATATTTTACTTGTAAGTCACTAACATAACTCCTGTCTGTTCTGCTGATCAAGTTGTCTATTGACAAGTTCCTTTGGACCTGAATAACGGTTTACAAACTCCTAATCAATAGTTTTCATAAGTCACTCCTGTTCTTAAAGGCCTAGTTTAGTCCTTCTTTAATTGACCCCCCCCAAAACCAATAACCAGATGCCCACCCGGTGTGATGGCCAGCTGTGATAATTAATTGGGATTACGTAATACCATGTATAGCACTGTGTTAAACTGATGGGTTTCTTTTGACCATTTTTTTTAAAGAGGACATATAAGCAGCAGAATTTTTTTTTTTTTCAATTAGGCTTCAAATATTTTTTTTTTCAAGTTTGAAAGTTTTTTTAGTAGGATTTTCTTTTTTTTTTCAATTTGTGCCTTTTATAAAGATTATTTTACGTTATTATGACATGCAGCATAGTTACAGTTCCTCTGTAGTATCATCATCATCAACATTATCATTGAAATCATCATAATCATCATCAATGTTATAAGTATAACAAGTGCTAATTTATGGAATAACTAATTATTTTCTTCACATTTCTTAACAGTTTATTAAGAAAAATCTACTTATCTTGTAAATCATTATTTTAAATAAAGAAATCGAGAATTCAACATTAATTCCTTATCAATATTTCACGTTATAAAAAATCGCAGCAGAATGACATTTTTTTCTAAGTAAGACTTGAAATATATTTTTGGAATTTTGGATGGGTTTTTAACAGGGGACTGTTTTTTAATTTGTACCTATAAAATAGATTGATTTATGTAAGAATGACTTGCAGCAGGGAATGTTATAGTTCCTCTAAAGTATATCATCATCATCACCATAGTATATCATCATCATCCATTTTATAATTTTGAGAAGTGCTAGTTCATTGAACAACTAACTCATTATTTTTTTTTATATTTCTTGTCAGTTTATTAAGAAAAATCTTTTAATTATGTAAGTCCTTGTTTTAGATAAAGAAAACTATAACCAAACACGTATTTCTTATCAGTATTCTACATCACGAGAAAGCGAAGGGTTGGGGTATTGCATAATCTGACCACCCATTCCTTATCAAGTAATATACAGGAAATTTGCTCCATGCTGTGGAACTGTATTGTTGCCCTGTAGGGTGCCCAGTGGGAGATAAGATACCAGACATTCCAAAGACTAGGCCTTTAAGACAAATGATTAACACAAACTTTGTGTTTTGACGTTGATGTGTTTGTTAGATGTTAGGCATTCTTCCTGTTTTAACTTTGATGTGCTTGTTAGATGTTAGGCATTCTTCCTGTTTTAACCTTGATGTGTTTGTTAGATGTTAGGCATTCTTCCTGTTTTAACTTTGATGTGTTTGTTAGATGCTAGGCATTCTTCCTGTTTTAACTTTGATGTGTTTGTTAGATGCTAGGCATTCTTCCTGTTTTAACCTTGATGTGTTTGTTAGATGTTAGGCATTCTTCCTGTTTTAACCTTGATGTGTTTGTTAGATGTTAGGCATTCTTCCTGTTTTAACTTTGATGTGCTTGTTAGATGTTAGGCATTCTTCCTGTTTTAACCTTGATGTGTTTGTTAGATGTTAGGCATTCTTCCTGTTTTAACCTTGATGTGTTTGTTAGATGTTAGGCATTCTTCCTGTTTTAACCTTGATGTGTTTGTTAGATGTTAGGCATTCTTCCTGTTTAAACTTTGGTGTGTTTGTATGATGTTAGGCATTCTTCCTGTTTCAACTTTGATGTGCTTGTTAGATGTTAGGCATTCTTCCTGTTTTAACTTTGATGTGTTTGTTAGATGCTAGGCATTCTTCCTGTTTTAACTTTGATGTGTTTGTTAGATGTTAGGCATTCTTCCTGTTTTAACTTTGATGTGTTTGTTAGATGTTAGGCATTCTTCCTGTTTTAACTTTGATGTGTTTGTTAGATGTTAGGCATTCTTCCTGTTTTAACCTTGATGTGTTTGTTAGATGTTAGGCATTCTTCCTGTTTTAACCTTGATGTGTTTGTTAGATGTTAGGCATTCTTCCTGTTTTAACTTTGATGTGTTTGTTAGATGTTAGGCATTCTTCCTGTTTTAACCTTGATGTGTTTGTTAGATGTTAGGCATTCTTCCTGTTTTAACCTTGATGTGTTTGTTAGATGCTAGGCATTCTTCCTGTTTAACCTTGATGTGTTTGTTAGATGTTAGGCATTCTTCCTGTTTTAACTTTGATGTGTTTGTTGTTAGATGTTAGGCATTCTTCCTGTTTTAACTTTGATGTGTTTGTTAGATGTTAGGCATTCTTCCTGTTTTAACCTTGATGTGTTTGTTAGATGCTAGGCATTCTTCCTGTTTTAACCTTGATGTGTTTGTTAGATGTTAGGCATTCTTCCTGTTTTAACCTTGATGTGTTTGTTAGATGTATTCTTCCTGTTTTAAGCTTGATGTGTTTGTTAGATGTATTCTTCCTGTTTTAACTTTGATGTGTTTGTTAGATGCTAGGCATTCTTCCTGTTTTAACCTTGATGTGTTTGTTAGATGTTAGGCATTCTTCCTGTTTTAACTTTGATGTGTTTGTTAGATGTTAGGCATTCTTCCTGTTTTAACCTTGATGTGTTTGTTAGATGTGAGGCATTCTTCCTGTTTTAACTTTGATGTGTTTGTTGTTAGGTGTTACACATTCTTCCTGTTTTAATGTTGATGTGTTTGTAATTGTCAGGTGTTTCACAGTGTACTGAAGGTACTTGCTCTTTTAATGTTGATGTGCTTGTTGTTGTCAGGTATTTCACAGTCTACTGAAGGCGCATGCCGTTGAGGCAAGAGCCGTAGTGAGACAGGCCCTAGAGATATTAACCCCAGCTATGCCTGGAAGAATGGAAGATGGAAATGTAAGTGTAACATAGTCCCACATCTGAACTAATACAAGCCAAAGATTGATGAGTAGGGAATATATTGTGTCTGAGTGGATAGCACAGGACTTAAGACCATGCATAATCCTCATATTTAAGACTTTTCATATCACTTCATAATATCTTTTGATGACTTAATATGCTAATTTTATCTGTTAGGGGGTATTAGAATTAAATCTTGTTTTGAATTTACATTTAAAATTGTTAATGTTATTAATATTTAGACTTAAATATTCTTGACCTCATAAAAGAGTGAACTACATGTATTTACTTGTCCGAGGACTGATTTGATAGTTTTGACCATTGCTAGGGCATGCTGACCCACTGGACAAAGAAGATCATTGTGGAAGATGGTCACTCTGTGGCCCAGCTGGTACACATACTACAGTTGATTGTGAAACATTTCAAAGTCTACTACCCAGTTAGACATCACCTGATACAGCATATGGTCAACTCTCTACAGAGGCTGGGATTTACAACTAATGTAAGTCAATTATACATCTATCTATACAGATAGTTCGCCCATTCTACTCCATATAGGAATTTGTGACTGATCCAAATTAAAAGCAACATTTTTGTTATGATATTGGGAAGAAAGTCTTATACAGCTAAGTGAGTATCATTTGTAAGGGGCTGTTAACTTTAAACAAATGGCTGCTATTAACTAAGTGAATATCATTTGTAAGGGGCTGTTAACTTTAAACAAATGGCTGCTATTAACTAAGTGAATATCATTTGTAAGGGGCTGTTAACTTTAAACAAATGGCTGCTATTAACTAAGTGAATATCATTTGTAAGGGGCTGTTAACTTTAAACAAATGGCTGCTATTAACTAAGTGAATATCATTTGTAAGGGGCTGTTAACTTTAAACAAATGGCTGCTATTAACTAAGTGAATATCATTTGTAAGGGGCTGTTAACTTTAAACAAATGGCTGCTATTATATCCCTTGAACAAATCCGTAATCAAAGGCTGTGCTTTACAACTATGGTGATAAAAGTAATACTTCCTTTGTCAACTTCTTTTTTAAAGTATTGGCTATAATTTGTTAAGTGTCCATTCTGTAAGCTTCTCTGATATTTATTTACTAATCCCTTCTAATGAAGTGACGTAATAAATCTATTTTCCTGTCCATATGGCCCTTGTTTAACTAACAAAAGTATGGAGGTTATTGGAGCACCAAAATTGTAATATTTGATGGTTCTATCCGATCAATAGTCAGTTTTGTTGGTTATTTTCAGGCAACTATTGAGCACAGAAAGCTGGCTGTAGATCTGGCTGAAGTGATCATTAAATGGGAAGTACAGAGGATCAAGGAAGATGCTGATGGCACGGCTGAGGTAAGATATATCAAAAAGAAATCCTTTACCGTACGCCAAATTTTCGACTGTACCAAATTGAAAGAGTTCCCAGACGACATTTCATAATGTAACGAAATTGAAAATAATCTGATTGGACAGAAAACATTGTGGGAAAAGAAGAATTTGGTCTTTGAGAGCAATTTCTCCATTTTCCCACAATGTTTTCCAGAGTCGTCTGCAACAAACTGGTCAGATGTTGTTTTCACTGGTAATGGGTTAACAGAGAGAAGGGAATGTCAAAACTTAAATCAACCTGAAATATTAATAAAAGATTGAAAATGGATATATTGCCTTGCTTAACATTTGACCATTTGAAAAAATTTCAATATAACATTTTAACTACATACTTTTAATGTTTAAGATGATATGTTAACTGATGAATATACATTGACAGAGTACACAAGAAGTATCCCTTGCTCTGGCTCAGAACACAAGCATCAAGCGATCAGGGACCATTGACATTTTTGGGAGTGATACGAAGAAAGCTCGCCACATTTCTGGAGCGGTTGGCAGCCCAGATTCACAGACACGGAACATAGAAAGTGGGAAACCACTGGAGAAACAGTTCTGTGACGCCGTTGTGAACTTTCTTCTGAGGATTGCTTGTCAGGTAATACGATTTATAGTCTAAACTACTCACTCCATTATACCTTGTACCTTATACATTTTGGCGAATCTGCAGCAGAAAACTTTAGGAACCCACTAATAGCCACCCCCAGCCCCCACAAAAGCAAAAAACACTGACAAAGGATAAATTGAATATTTTGTTATGTTGTTTGTCCTTGCCTTCAATTCAAATCTGACACACATTTAGGAAGAAATTGGTCTAAGTGATACAAACTGTTCCATGGCTGATAATGCCATCATGAATTACTATTTGATACTTTCAAGTAGTTTTAGTAGTTTTAAAGATGTAAGTTGAAATTTAGAATACCTAATATTGTTGTTTTTTATATAAGGCTGTTTTTGAAGATTAACCTTGCATAGTTTTACAATTAATTGGTGTCCACTATTTTAAATACTGATTATATCTTTTCCTGATATTTTTCAACTTTTGAAACAGTTCTACAACAAATATGTCATTATGCCTTGTTATGTATAATTCTTTAGATAGTCTTGACCAAAATATGCCTTTTACTTAATGTTCATAAACTACTATTGTACAGGTAAATGAGGTGGCAGGTACACAGGGGGAGCTGTTGTCTAGAAGGTGTGTCAATCTCCTGAAAACCGCCCTTAGACAGGATGTCTGGCCTAGTGCAGAGCTCAAGCTACAGTGGTTTGATAAACTCCTCAATACAGTCGAGAGTCAACAGCCTAACTTCAATAACATCTGTACAGCACTCGAGTTGTTAGGCTTCCTTCTTACTATACTGGTATGTACCTTATACACACCAATATCTGTACAGCACTAGAGTTGTTAGGCTTCCTTCTAACTATACTGGTATGTACCTTATATACACCTATATCTGTACGGCACTTGAGTTGTTAGGCTTCCTTCTAACTATACTGGTATGAACCTTATATACACCAATATCTGTACAGCACTAGAGTTGTTAGGCTTCCTTCTAACTATACTGGTATGAACCTTATATACACCAATATCTGTACAGCACTAGAGTTGTTAGGCTTCCTTCCTACTATACTGGTATGAACCTTATATACACCAATATCTGTACAGCACTTGAGTTGTTAGGCTTCCTTCTAACTATACTGGTATGTACCTTATATACACCAATATCTGTACAGCACTTGAGTTGTTAGGCTTCCTTCTACTATACTGGTATGAACCTTATATACACCAATATCTGTACAGCACTAGAGTTGTTAGGCTTCCTTCTACTATACTGGTATGAACCTTATATACACCAATATCTGTACGGCACTTGAGTTGTTAGGCTTCCTTCTAACTATACTGGTATGAACCTTATATACACCAATATCTGTACAGCACTAGAGTTGTTAGGCTTCCTTCCTACTATACTGGTTTGTACCTTATATACACCAATATCTGTATGGCACTAGAGTTGTTAGGCTTCCTTCCTACTATACTGGTTTGTACCTTATATACACCAATATCTGTATGGCACTTGAGTTGTTAGGCTTCCTTCTAACTATACTGGTATGAACCTTATATACACCAATATCTGTACGGCACTTGAGTTGTTAGGCTTTTTTTTCATTACACATGTATCTTACATACCCAAATATCTATATTTTGAAAGATTCTTTTAACTGTTTTACAAATTTTGATGAACAGAAACAATATGACCCCTCTCTGCGTTGTTTTAGATCATAAGAGCAATTATATAGATTTTGTGAAAGGTAAGGTCTCAGCTGACTATTGTAATGCCTATGGTTCCAACAGCATCTACCAGTTTTTTAAGCGTCGCGTATGCGCGACTGCTTATAGTCATCGATCTGAATCGTTCTTTGTCCTTCGGGGGCTGATCACTCAGATAAAACTAACCCTACGCGAATTTCGGCGGGAAAAATCAAGTAGTTCTCCGCGAATTTTGGCGGGAGAATACTCCCGCGCTCGCGCATGTATACCAAAGAACTACTTTCCACGTTGAACCGCAGAGGCGAATTCAAACGTTTGTTTATTCTTTTTAGGTATTCTCGATGGAATGGGGTACAAATATTTGATTCTAGCATTGGGTTGCCTTGTCAGGAAAAATCATATGATCCCTGGTTTGATCGCTTGAAGATTAAGTTCGAACGTTCCATGTTTACATAATTGCTGTGGACTTATTTTGCCTTCAATACACACTCGCTTTATATATACTCTTGCCGGGGCCAAACACACTCGCTTTGGTTTACATATATATACTCCTGTCGGGGCCTTTTTGTGGTGAATTTACGTTGTAGAAGTGATTGTGAGCACTGCACACTGTCTGGAGTTATCTTGGAGTATATTGTTTTTATTTCTGGAGAACATACTAGAGTCGATACAACTATTTGGTCCTAGAGTTGAGATACGGTCTCATGTCTGGAAAATTACATGATCGCTTCCAAACGTTTAATGTTTACATCCAGAGACATGTTGTTTTATCTATTCACTTGCCGGGGCGTTTAGTGTTTGCGCATGCTGAGCGTCATTGTTCAAGATTTCGAATTTCCGGCTATCTTGTGTTAAGTTATGCTTCAAAAAGTTCGACTTCGTGTACAGTGGATTCACTAACCTTTCCGATTTGTTCATCTTTTGAAAATGAAGGGAGATACTGTTTTGAGTTGCATGGCAATATTATGTGAAGAAATGGGGATTAATGTTAATCAGTGGATGTTGAAGATAGGATGTTTTTGTTTACGACTGCAAGCCGGTAAACTTGATGGAGATGAGGACACAGACTGTAAACCAAATTTTATCTTAGTGCTATTTATGGTCTGTCATGCTAACAGAAACCTCTTACTTATTATGTTACTTTTGATGATATGTGGTGATGTCGAAACGAATCCTGGGCCAGAAAGTCAGATTAACAAAATGTTGAATGAATTTCCTATTTAGGGAAACATCCACCAGGGTAATGAGATGTTTAGTGTGTTGTCAAGAGGTAAGCAGTGTGTTCCATACTTTTTACACATCCATTTGATAAGTTTTCTTGGAGGAATTATGATATAGATCAAGTTTTGATTGCAGGAGATGATTTGTATATTGATATAAGAAAATATAACAACAATTCAGTTGAGTTTCTTGAAGTACATGACTTGCCTCCCTACATTTGTTTGTCTAGTGAGTATTTTGTATGCAAAGTAAAGAAAACGTACAGTGGTGCAATGAACCCGAATTACACAGACAATTACCCCCTTGTTAAACTTGAGATGGCTATAGGAGTTGGATTGCCTGCCAATCAAGAAGAATTTCAGTACAGCATATTTATATGTAGGGGAAATGCAAAAGCAATTTGTTATCATTTGGATTTTTTTCATTTTTGATTCACATGCAAGAGATAGGGATGGACGTAAAGAGTTGCATTATGTTCTTGAAATCTTTACCAACTTTTATCAGATTGTCAATATCATTGAAAATTTAGTCAGTATTTCAGGACTTCATGGGTCTCTTGTTATGTCTCATCGTACAAAAACTTAATACTGTAGTTAATTTCTTACTTATTTTTTATTACGTTTTTCATAGAATACATTTAAAAGCATTTGCACATTGTTTATATTTACAGTTGTTCTTTCTTTAATAAATAAGATATACAACAGAGTTGTATGGTTTATCTGCATTTTATCTTCTAGATATTTTTTTAAATTCAAACACACAAACAGTCCTTCAGACTAAGGAATACAATTCCACTGCGACGCAGTCTGGCCTTTCAGGCCTTTGATATTTGTAGTTAGGCTGGGGGTCTTCATTTAATGGGTAGGAGTTGTGATTAGCAATATAACTGAATTACTGCTGAATCGATGTAAAACCCTTACAAATAAAAAACATTGATGGATTCAGGATAAAAAATTGCTATTAATGAAGAGCACTTTTAGTCTCATTCTGTGTCTTGAGAATATGGTGTGTTTATAAGGACTTATAGTCAAATAAACTGTTCTTTTTGGGTTGCCTTTAGCAATAATTTCTCAATAAGATGTTGTATGATTGTGGTTGCCTTTTCAGAACAAAGAGACAATTTTGTCGAGTTTCAAGCCACTTCAGAGAGGAATAGCAGCCTGTATGAACTGCCCCAATACGAAGGTGATTCGAGGTGTACATAGTCTATTGTCTAGACTGATGAGCTTCTTTCCCACAGAACCTGTTAATTCCAGTGTGGCTTCAAAATATGAGGAACTTGAATGTCTGTATGCATGTGTGAGCAAGGTGGTGTATGAAGGGCTCACAAACTATGACAAGTAAGTCAACAGATTTATTGTTGAGATTTCAAACAATCGGATATGGCTTGTATAGTTCATCATTGAATCTGTTAAAATGAAGTTCACAGCAACTTGCTTGGTTGTTCCCTTGATTAACTCTTATGGTGCTGGAATCAACTTCATAATTTAGGAATGGTCATTTCATTTACTTGCTTCTTGTCCCGGAGAGTCATCTCTAATACTGTTTCTGTGATTTGCAAGGCTATTCTTGGGCTTGCTTTCATTGGTCATGGATCCAAACTTTGGCTATGTGTCTGGTTTATGTTTAAAGAATATGCCTGACTCATTTTGTTTTGATCAGAACTCTTCCAAGGAGTAGTCCATTGATACATGAGGTTTGTCTGGAATTGGATACATTGTCAAGACAGTATCCAGGGTTGAATGCATGACTTGAGGAACTCAATCACAAAAGTGAAGGATTTGCTATGGCCTAGCATTGAACCCTCCGTATATATGTACCCTATTAGACCATTTGATACAATGTGAAAGTGAAACTATGAGTCATTTTGTGACAAGGAAATCCTGATGATGGACTTAGTATTATTAAAAACAGTTTTAAACAACAATCCTTCCATGTACACCATGTAACAGATCTGTTTACACAGTAACCAACCATTTCCCCATGTTAGACGGTGTAACTTTCACATGTTTCAGGGCCGTGAATGGTTCCCCGTCCCAGTTGTTCAGTACACTGATGATACTGAAGGCAGCCTGTATGCACAACCCCTGCTACATTGATAGACTGATCACCACCTTTATGAAGGTCCTCAACAAGATGCACAGAGAACATCTCACTCCCAGTACACCAGAAACCAGTCCAGGTCAGTAACTCTATAAGTCTATACTCCCAACATGGGACAACTATTGATATGAATAACTCATTAATTTCAGTTTTGATAATGCATACAAAACAAAAGGAGAACATGCTGCATCAGCCCCTTGTACCTAGGGTCCCAGGTTCAATCCCAGTTAGGTGAGGTGAAAATTGCTGAGACTAGCCCTCAAATCGATGCTAGTACTTGTTTAGTATCCATGAAGCAATCATAGAGAGTGAATTTATTAAACTACAAGCTCTCCTCACAATCAACGTAAAATAAGTAGGTTTAGACTAATGTAAAATATTCTCAACAATATTGGTTAGACTACTAATAAACTAGTATATTAAAAAGGAACTGAAATGTTCCTAACCTATTCCATCATATGGGCTTTTTGACTGGCCTTAGTAGAAAGTTTGGCTAGATGTGATTGTAGCATATTATAATCAGCATTTCCTTAGTAGCATTGATTTAAGTGAATATTGTGACAATATTGAGATGAGACAAATGCAAAAGTTACTCGTTCTTAGCAATTCGTCCTTAAATCAAGATAGTTTACTCATTTCACTGCTCTGAGTGGATCAGAGTGATTCAATGTAAAATAAGAGATTTCATTTACTTTTTCAGTTGCAAGTGAATTGCTCATTCTTAGTTTGGACCTGGTGAAGAATCGTGTAGTTGTCATGTCAATTGAGATGAGGAAGAGTTTTATTGGTCAGATTCTTGTCGGACTGATAGAGAAGACGCCAGACAGTAAAGTGATGAAAGCCATTACCAAAATGGTCGAGGACTGGGTGAAAACAAAGGTAACTCATAGATAATATATAAGTTGTATAGGAACTCTGATAGCATCTTGAGGTAAAAGCAAATGCCATTTCTTTGAAGTGAAAATTCAATTTTACCTTGATTAACCCATTACCAAACAAGAATGACAATTGACCAGTTTGTTGCAGACAACTCTTGCTCTTAATGAACAATTTCTCCTTTTACCACAATGTTTTCCGTCCTATCATAAGATTATTTTTCAATTTCATCACATTTTGAAATGTCGTCTCCAAACTCTTTCTCTTTGGGACAGTTGAAAATTTGGCGTTTGGTAAAGGGTTTAAATCATTTCTGCAGTGTTGTAGTGGTTATAACATCCTACAAGTATTATTTTGCTGTAGATATCCCATTATAAAATGTGTTTATGCTTGTGTTCAGGGAACAATAGCATTGAACCAGTCCCCCTCTATCCGTGAGAAGGCAATCCTGCTCGTGAAGCTGATGGTGCATATAGAGAAGAGGTTTAGTGACGATGCGGATCTCAGCGCCCAGTTCCTCGAGCTTGTCATCTACATCTACCGGGACGAGGCTCTCAGTGGGACAGAACTCACCTCCAAACTAGAGCAGGCCTTCCTCTCAGGACTCCGGTGTAACCAGCCACACATCAGACAGAAATTTGTAGAGGTAGGTCCTCCTTCTTAGGGCAACAAACTCCACTTATAGCTTCTCTAATGAATAGTTAAGTCATTTGGGAAGCAAACTTTATATAAACTACTATATATATAAAATAAACTACTGCTTTTTAACCAGGTTTTCCGAAGGAAAGCTATGGTTATTAGATTGGCGAATGTTGGTGGGCAGGCGGATGGGCTTGAAGGATTTCTTTCGAGCTCAACTCCTACATTTCTCAAAATGATTGTCACAAAGCGCATTTTAGGGATTTTGTCACATAAATTGTGTTAACAATATTTGGGCTAGATAGTTTATACAGTTGGAAATCATCCAATAAATTCCTAATCGAGTGGATCTTTTAAAGGCCAGAATTGTCGCTTTAAAGTTGATAATCAGTAGTGGTAAGTAAAATGATATTCTATTAGGTAATGGCAGGTAGAGACATCAATTTAGAATGCAATTTACCTGTATCAGACTCAATCAAGGCTTGTTCTGATTGATAGTTTATTGTTTTCAGGTATTCAACTCGAGTATACCCCGTCGTGTATTTGACAGATTGCTGTATATTACATGTTCTCAGAACTGGGAGGCAATGGGCAGCCATTTCTGGATTAAACAATGTATTGAGGTAAAACTTTTGAGATTTGTTTGGTTAAGTTTTTATACAATTTAAGGCATCATTTTAGTTTTTTCAAGCAGGGTCCTTTTGAATAACCCTAACAACAGCAGTCTATCTATTGTCTCAATACCTTTGATTTAAATAACCAAGCATGAGATAAAGAATCACTTGATACCAGTATCAATAGGATTTCTTTTTTAAAAAAGCCATTGTGTTTTAAACCTTGTAGAAATTAACGTCAATTGTTACACAGATAAATCTGAACTTTCATTGCTGTCATGAAATTCTTTATCCTTTATTTGATATAAAAATTGCTCAAATGACAAACTGATAATGTAAGTCCTTAATTACTTATGAAATGTTTATGTTATGATTTTCAATCATGACCTCACAGAAACTACAAAGGCCTATTTGTTTTCATTTCCTTGTTTGTTTGTTTAAACGTTTGACATTTAATACTTCTTACTAAATATTAGAAGAATTTTTATCAAAATTCTCATCTTCTAAGAACTGGGATGTTAACATCATAGGTTTAATATAGTTTTTGTGACTTTCTCCTTTAATCTCACTTTGATTTTTTGTTTTATTTATAGTTGTTGTTATCTGTGGCTGTAAATGGCCACACCATCCAGAGTTCATCGCCCCTGAATCTCCTGCCCTCGGCGAGTAACATAGTGAATATGGGGGACAGTCAGGAGCGGGCCCAGTTTGCCACCGTGATGAGGATGAAGGAGGAACCAATGGACGTCGAATCTCTCGACTCTAACAAGGATGAGGTAGACACATTCTAGAATAACACTTAGACTTATGGAATACAGTAGCTAAATGTTATTGATACTTTGTTTAGAGAGATGTATTTCTACAATGCAATGTCTACTTATGTTTGAATTGTTCCAAAGATCTTTTCCTGGTGATGGTTTGAAACTATATGTTTTGCAAAGATTTAAAGCATCCAAAATGTGAAAAATCTTTATAAAAAATGTTATGAACTATTCACTTTTCACATTTCAGCTATTTGACACAATGTTTTTCAAAAATCAACATGGTAAGTGCTACTTGAATGATCCATAGAATTCCTGCGGTTTCTAAACTATAATGGTATTTTATTTAACTTTTGTAGTTAAAAGTTTTATCCATCTAAACTAATTAAACTTCTTTTGCTTGAATGATTTGGCTTGGAAGTACATTAACCACTTGTGTCTGTCCAATTACCATGATGAACAGATATAAGCCTATAATGCTGGGATGAAATAGAATACTAGACTGCATGTCTGTGTGTTTATTCAGGATGAGATAGACATGGAACTGGGCGTATCCCCGGATGAGTCGATACCCAAGGAATCACTGAAGAAGGAGAGTCAGGACCTGAAGCAGAATCTACAGACACTTCTACAGAGACAGGCCAAGTTCCTGGAGAGCAGTAGGGAAGTAAAGGTATCAATCAATCACTCACCTCTCTCAACACTAGTTGGATGTTAGATTACCCATACTGCACACCACAAGGGAATAACATTCACCTTGTAGAATATGTGGAGGGCTTGTCAGCTTTTTCTACTTCTTTTATTGTTATTATTTTTTAAATATGAAAGAAACCTTTAAACAATATCACAATGATATGACACAATCAAGACCCATGACCCCTTAAACTTGGCTATGAAGTGTACAATGGCAGTTTAAAGTTATTTCACATATTAATGACAAGTCTCTAAATCTTCTTTATTATTGTACATTCAAAGGAGCTCATTTGAATGTATATGATTGAAGTTTTTCAAGAGTAATACTTATTATTACCCGATTGATATTTAAGTGATGTGTTAACTGGATGAATGTTTGTGTGTTTATAATTTCAGACTGTCCAGTACCTTACTGCCTTGAGCCAACTTAGTCACAGCTCCACTGATCTGAGTCATATCTCATGGTTGGATTTGTTCCCACGTATATGGAAGGTCCTATCAGAGAAACAGCAACAGGTACGGTCCATGGAGATCTACATTGGAAATCTTGTTCATTTTTCAAGGGATTGCTCTTAAACTTGTCACATTTCATCACTTCGATGTCAAGACTCCATAGTTATTTGTTTTTGATTGTCAGCATTCGGGAAGTGGTGAAAACATTAATTTTAAAACAATGACCTACTTTGCTCGAAATAAGTTATTTTATTAGGAAACATGAACAGATATTTACTGAAAGAAACAGTAACTTACAACTGAACTCTTATTACAGTTAAATGTTTACCTTTCTAGGTCAGGGTATTGGAGAAAGTTGGCTTTGAATTTAATCTTTCCCAGATCTGATTTGAGTCTCTTACTCCAAGAAGGGAAAGGTCATGACCTTGAACAGTTTAAGGTCGCAATGGCTATATTTTTGAAGCCTTATTTGCAGGAAAAATCTATTAAAAGATATTGTTAGAGTTAAAACAAATTTGATGATTTGGTTGCCATCACAAACTCAGAATCAATTCTGAGAGACATTATTTGAAATTGGCCAGATTACTTCATCTGCTGCCGCAGAGATTTGTAAAGAAAAGTATTTAGTACTGAAAGCATAAACAATGAAATGGCTTATATCAATGAAAACAAAAATAGTTCTTGATGTTTGATCTTATTGACTTTATTTTTCTGTACGTGTTACAGATGTTGGGAGCTGAGTTGGTCCCCTTTATGTGTAGTGGAAGTCATGTGATACAGAAAGACTGTCATCCCAGCTCCATTCACTCCTTTGTGGAAAGTTTGGCTCTGTGTGTCCCACCAATTCCCATTAGACCAGTCGTGTTAAAGGTAAGCTATTGTTACAAGTAAAAGCTGAAGATTAAAGCAAATAAAGTTGGCTGTAAACCTTTCACTTTTTAAGATATGAGTAGCCAGCCCTCTAAACACCAATCTTAAAGCAACACGAAAGCTCTGCTTGCAATCGGAATAAGATGATAAAAATATATCAGCTATATTAACACATTACCAAACAATAACGACATTTGACCAGTTTGTTGCAGACGACTCTAGAAAACATTGTGGGAAAAGAAGAAATTGCTCATAATGAGCAATTTCTCTTTTTCCCGACGACTCTAGAAAACGTGAGAAAAGAAGAAATTGCTCATAATGAGCAATTTCTCTTTTTCCCACAATGTTTTCTGCCCTATCAGAAGATTATTTTTCAATTTCATAGCATTTTGAAATGTTGTTTGCAAACTCTTTCAATTTGGGACAGTCGAAAATTTGCTGTTTGGAATAGGGTTAAAGTATTTTTTTTGGTTAATGTAAATATTGTTATTTGCTTTGAAGCCTTCCCCCAAAACAAAAAAACTGCAGTTTTCATTTTAATACCATTTTCATTGTTTTTCAATGCCTATTGCATGATAATTGAGAATTTGTATTCACATGCTGTTTAAGGGACATGGAGATTTCAGAACCTTTCCATTTTTATTTCCAGTATCTAGGAAGGACTCACAATCTATGGTACAGATCTTGTTTGATACTAGAGCAGATGATGTTTGAGACAGGACCCTCAGCCCTGGCCAAAAGCAGGACCGCCAATGAATATGAGTTTGAGCCCACAAACTCCCCGGTACAGGTAAGGAACTGAGCTATTGTCTAGACAAAGGATGAATGTTTTACATATACCAAGCTTGTACAAAGTGAAACATTGGAGCAATTTCTTAAATATCCCACAAATGACAGGCAAGATGGATATAAAAGTATTGTGTTTGATACAGCAATAATTTTAAGTATAAATGTATTTTAACAATTGTGAGTGATGTCAAAGTGAATATGAGTCACATGCACACGGCTGATATTATATTATCCTATATTGTGTTGATACAGGAGACGTTAGATGCCCTGTGTGATCTGTATTCACTACTAAAAGAGGAGGACATGTGGGCAGGACTCTGGCAGAAAAGGGCCAAGTTTGGAGACACCAACACAGCTATAGCCTTTGAACAACACGGATTCTTTGAACAGGCCCAGAACTCATTTGAGGCAGTAAGTTATCATAACATTGAGATTAAAACACATTTCTTGTATATATGATACACATGTGTTATTGGTTAGAATATCATCCTAACATCTGAAGTTCCCCATAAGTGTTATTTTAGATTTATTTGATAATATTTAGAGTTGCAATCATATTGGCAAATAAGGCAATTTGCTGTTGAATTCATGAATACGTTGTACATCACTGAGATGCTGACATGATCAAAGAGATGTTTTATATTTCATGAATGTCGTCTTTTGATGGAGATGTAATGTTAATTGACAATTGATAGTAAATACTTCAAACTTTTCAGTTTATGATGGTTTGAATAGCAGTCTATATAATATAGATATCCGATATCAGTTTGATTATAGCTAGTGTGGTGTTGGTACAATTTTAGGCAATGACGAAGGCGAGAGGTGATCACAATGCGGGCCCAGCATCACCCTCTGTGTTACCAGAATATCGACTGTGGGAGGACCACTGGATTAGGTAAACAACCTCCCTTTATCTATAGTGTTATTTACATGGTAAATCTGATCAGTGTCTGCATTGTTTCACATTTTATATACATGTGTGAGTTATTATGGTATTTTGGATTGTTTGTTTGTTTGTATGATTGTGGCTGAGACATGTACAATTGACAAATAGAATAGACATGTATATTAATCGTCTGCAAGAATACTTGATGACTTGTTGACAGTAATTAAAACAACATTCTAGAATTGTCAACCACAATGATACTTGATTATTTGTTGACAGTAGCAGCAGGTTTAATTAACCATTTGTTACTAACAAGAAACAGCTTACGTTGAACAATGTGTCCCTAAAGTTTCTACCCCACATCATTAAGAAAGCTTTGTATAATGCTTTGTTAAGGTATGCTCTTATAATTGAGTCAAGGCAACCTAACCTACTGAAAAGACTGCCATAGGGGTTTTATTCACAGTGGTTCTTTTTTTGTAGAAGTCATCTGACCAGGTGAGATAATATGGATCATTAAGTAACAGTTTCTGTAACTGGCAAAATCAAATTACATAGACCATTTACATATAAACCTTTTTAAGTTGTAATATTAGAATTCAAATTAAAAACCTTTAATGAAATATTTTGTTTATCAGATGTTCTAAAGAGTTGAACCAGTGGGATCTATTACTGGAGTATGCCAACTCCAAGGGTAATACGAACCCCCACCTTGTGTTGGAGAGTGCCTGGAGGGTTCCCAACTGGGCACTGATGAAGGACGCTATCTCTCAGGTAATTAGTTCATTTCTCATCCCGGACATTTGCCCTCTGCCACAATTGCTCTCGCATGCATTTCTCACCTTTTTGGTATAGTTTGCCCATTCATCTTAGTGTAACAGGCGGCCATTTGCACCTTATATTTCTTTAGATTCCTCATTAGTTAAACAGTATTACATTATATGATTAAACTCATTACAAATTTTCTATTAATTATCATTAATTCATTACAAATTCTTAGTTATTTTCTCTGAAACCAAATACATTTTAGCCTGTAAATAATTCAAATCCACATAATCATAATGTGTGCTAAGTGACCTTAGCTGTTGATGCGCCTTAAAACACCATTCATTCATTTTACAACTGGGGTACAGGGGCAACCTTCCTCTCTCACATTACATTGAGGGGTAAAAGCAAATGCAAAATTTGATAAGTGACAAAAAGAGGAGCTGTTTGTTTAGAGTTATTTTTCCTTCCACATTTTCTTCAATCCTTCCTTGTAGTTGTTTTTATCCTGTGAATAGAGTGTTACTGGTCAAACCTTTATTCTCATAAAAATGAAAGGAAATCACTGTTTCATGGTCATTCTGGCACATTTATTACCCTTCATTCAACAATCAGTTGTCATCTGCAGACTCCTTTGATTTGGAAGAAGAAGTAGTTTTACTTTGTATGGTTTCAGTTGCTCATCAAGTATGATATCCGATCAACTGATTTATAACACCCACTTTACTTTCAGGTTGAGATGAGTTGTCCAAAAGAGCTTGCGTGGAAAGTGAATCTCTATCGTGGTTATATTGCTATTTGTCACCCTGACGACCATCATTTAAACATGGTAACTATGGTAACGTTACATCTACATTATAGGCATGAGCATAGCTGTTGTGCCATGAACTTGTCTGTTAAACTTGTTGTGTTGTTGATTCTTTACTCTGGAATGGTTTACGTAATTGTAATTGTATTTGAAGATTTTCAAAATTAGTAAGAATAAACTATTTGTTTGCCATATGTACGGTAAAACACTATTATTTTGTAGTTTTTAAGAGGTTTGACTCTCATTATGTGTACTACTCAATTTTATCTTTAGCATTCTATTAGCATTATCTATTATTGTCAAAGAGCACAAGCTTCATTTAGTAGATAGATACAGCATGGACATTCAATTACCTAATAAGATACTTCACATTTTCCAAACACAAAGAAGTCTTATCAACTAATAGATTTTCAATAGAAAGTTTGTTTTATGTTGTCATTTATTATGATATAATTTTTATGATAATTTTGGTTTTTCCACTTTCCGAAGTCTTATAATGTAAAATATTTTAATGTATATAGGTGTTCAAAGCATAACATTTTCTGAAATTTGGTAAAAAGATCCAACTTATTCTTCTTTATTGTAATATTTTAATTTATTGTGTGTAGTATTCTTAGTTTGAACACATTAAAGTTTGATTAGTCATCATGGAGCAAATAGCATTTTGTTGGAGCTTGTGTTTCTAAAGCTATACAGTGTAAATTATGTATGGATTAAGTGATTATGTATAAGTTTGAATCCAGAAGGAGTTTATCACTGCACTGAGTAACTGTTTTGTTCCAGATTGAGAGGCTGGTGGAGTTATCCAGTAATCTAGCCATCAAGGAATGGAGGCGCCTTCCCCATATTGTCACCCATGCCCATGTACCATTACTTCAGGTGAGTAGAACCACACCTTCACAGGTAGCCTGCTTAATGCTGGAACAGATTTCATGCTTATGCATGGTGGTTAGATCCAGGCCAACTTAATTGGCGGCTTGCCTGTGATTTAACCTGTTTGCTACTCTGAGTATCTTTCCTCAACAAATTTGAGCAGTTACTTAAGGTTTTGGAAAGCAGATGAGACAAAAATCTATTTTTAGAAAATTATCCAGCATTGTAAGCGTTAACTCTTTATGATTTACTGACAATAATGAGCATTATGAAACATATAGCCCTACAAATGTGTCATGAACAAATTGCTCCATGTGATGTACTTTCTGTTTTGTGAAGTTTTCATACACCATGGTAATATTGTCGTAGATCTTCCTCAGAACTTATGTTTAATTTTGCTTATGAATACCATATTTCTGTCATGGGAAATCATCAAAAAGATTTTACCATCAAGCTCTGAAAAGCATGGAAGCTTTTGTCATTAATCTTTTTTTATACAAAAACAACTCTTTAGCAACTTTAGAATAAAGAAACTGAGAATGGTCTTTTGTTTGATGACAATGATGAATTAAATCATTATCTTAGCCTTTGTTACCTACAGAGCACAATTTATCAACTTACATGATACTTTTATTCATATCGCATAGATTGAATCAACAGGAACCAAGCACACAAAAAAATGACATATAAAGTGTTTAAAAAGTGCATAGCTGATTCACAAACATGGAAGTGACTGTAACTAAATTAGAATCTGCTCCTGATGAATTTGTTTTTTGTTTCTGTGGTCAGTGTTTAAAAGGTTGGTGCAGAGGTAAGGGTTAAACATGTATGAGAATGGTGGTGGTCACTGTTGTTGTTGTTGTTGTTGTAGGCGGCCCAGCAGATAATGGAGTTACAGGAAGCTGCACAGATCAATCAGGGCCTTCAACCCGCCAACATTACACGCAGTAACAGTCTACATGATATGAAGGCCATCGTCAAAACTTGGAGGTATTTATATCTCGACTTGTTAAAACTTCATATCCCTGCAATGTGCTTACTTTTATCCCTTATATCATGACAGTCTATAGACATCATTAACTATTAACCAAAATAGTTTATTTTGCGTTTTCATTTTCGGATACCTTGAGTATTACAAATATTTTAAGAATTTAAACATATCTTGTTCGTATTATTTGATAAAACAAATGTCTATCTTATTTTGATACTATTCATTCTGAATGCACATATACAAAATAACAATCAGTAATATAAGACACATTCTTTACAAGACCTGGACACTCTCCTATTTTCAAATTTATTTTTTCCTTTTTTTTTTTGCCTATCTGACAAAATGTACTTATTGATCACACACTACATTGATTACCTGAGTGTGATTTTGATCTCGTATTGTTTGTAGGAATCGTTTGCCCATGATCTCTGATGATCTTTCACATTGGAGCGACATTTTCACGTGGAGACAACATCACTATCAGTTTATTGTGAATCATTATGATACCCATACAGCCCAGGACCAGGTATGTATAGCTTTCCTAAGGTAGTAAGAGACTTGTTTTGATGTTTACATAACACAATGAAAAAACAGCGATAGTTTACATTTGTATAGGTTGTGTTATGTTTTGTGTTATTTTTTAGCCTCTATACTAGGGTATAAACACACCACACACTGTGTCAACAAATATACACAGTACTAAACAGCTGTGTAGATACATACAGACATGAGTATACTAGGGGCATCTGTGGCTGAGTGGTTAGAGTAGAGAACTTGAAATCACATGGCACATCTCCACTTGGGTTCAAATCCCAGTGAGGGATATAGATTTTCATGAGAGGGAGTGTCCTCCATCATTGACAGTTGGGCATCGCAACAGAACTGAAATAATGTTGACCCGATGTAAAACCCATAGAAACAAAAATATACCATGTAAATATATACACATTGAGCAAATTAAATGTTTAAACGGACATACAAACAGCACAAATAGATGTAAAAAGGCATGCATACAGTAAGAGACCAGGATACATACATTTATTGATAAGAAAATATAAATCTAGATATATATAGAGAGAGAGATTTAGATTTACTGATTGTAAACACTTTAATTTAATCTTACTACTTAGAATTTCATGTGCGCTAAATGACCTAAGCTGTTGATGCGCCTTAAAACACCATCTATTCATTCATTCATAAATTGGAAAACAGGAACATTTCCTAATCGTAGACAGAATGTTCATTTTAATTTCTTCATTGTCCTTTTTAACTGTTATACTATCTACTGGAATCTGCAGATAAAGATTAGATGAGGGATGAACATTTTTAACAACTTTATACCTTGTGAGTCAAAATATACTTATATGTACCCAGTATGTTGTATTATGGACCAAAGGCCTTTTTTCTACGTATAAAGTTTTCTATTCTATTCTGTAGCCTGGACTACTTGTGTGGGTCCTATAGGGACATTTTTTTCTGAATTGATGCTTCTTAGTTTGTTCATGAATACAGAATAATTCTGTTTTTTTCTTCAGCAAAATAATCATTCCATGTTGGGGGTACATGCCTCAGCTCAAGCTATCATCCATTTTGGGAAGATTGCCAGAAAACATAACTTGTCTGGTGTGTGTCTGGACTCCCTTAGCAGGTAACTTTATAATATGTCACAGTTTACAGCAGTGGACCCATATTTAGGGCTCGGTATGGGACTTTACTAAATGACCTTGGACACTTGTGTGAAGTTTCCATCAATTTCCTAAACTACTTAATGAAAAACAATTTTGCATGTAAATATCAATCAAGGTGTGACAAGAACATCTGTGTCAGAAGCATTGCTCTCCTTATGCTTTGAATAATGAAGCTAAAAAGCAGTATATATTTTTAGATGGACTTCTTCACTGTTTCACTTCCAGTAAGACAAACCTGTAAGCAAATTGTGACCCTTTGGCTTCAAATATCTTGGCTTTTGCTTCCAAGTTAGTTGCTCATAAACATCTATTGGGAGTGGAATGAAACTTCACACATATGTTTTGAATCTTAATAGCAAGTATTAGTCTCATAACAATGATTTGGTTTCAAAGAAATTATACCCATTTTTGTACATAGAAAATATTGGTTAAAGTTTTGCATGCAACTTCTTATTTCAGCAACAAATTGATTTTCACTGATATATATCCCTTTCCAACCTTTTGTCAAAGAATGAATATATAAATAGTTTTAAAAATTGGTTGGCTATAAAGGTACTTGTTTTGGTATCAAATAGTGGTATTTCATTTCAAAGAACCTTTGTGGCAGTGTAGAGGACTTGACACCAACACCTACCTTGGCCCCAATATCTGTTTGAAGAATGATACTAACGAATTTACAATTTCATGGGAAGTTGGGCTTCTTGATATTTTATAGAATATTTATAATTCTTTGAATTTTTGGCTAGGTCTAATGGGAGTTAAGTATAGACTATTTCAATTTGCATTGACAGTCAATGCTGCAAAGTTATACTGTTGAATTGATGTCCAACCATAGTAATGAGTTCATGCCTACTAACACTTATATTTCAGAATCCACACTATCCCGAGTGTACCAATAGTGGATGTAATGAGTTCATGCCTACTAACCTAACACTTATATTTCAGAATCCACACTATCCGGAGTGTACCAATAGTGGATGTAATGAGTTCATGCCTACTAACCTAACACTTATATTTCAGAATCCACACTATTCCGAGTGTACCAATAGTGGATGTAATGAGTTCATGCCTACTAACCTAACACTTATATTTCAGAATCCACACTATCCTGAGTGTACCAATAGTGGATGTAATGAGTTCATGCCTACTAACCTAACACTTATATTTCAGAATCCACACTATCCCGAGTGTACCAATAGTGGATGTAATGAGTTCATGCCTACTAACCTAACACTTATATTTCAGAATCCACACTATCCCGAGTGTACCAATAGTGGATGTATGAGTTCATGCCTACTAACCTAACACTTATATTTCAGAATCCACACTATCCCGAGTGTACCAATAGTGGATGTGATGAGTTCATGCCTACTAACCTAACACTTATATTTCAGAATCCACACTATCCCGAGTGTACCAATAGTGGATGTAATGAGTTCATGCCTACTAACCTAACACTTATATTTCAGAATCCACACTATCCGAGTGTACCAATAGTGGATGTATGAGTTCATGCCTACTAACCTAACACAGAATGAGTGTACCAATAGTGGATGTTTCATGTCTACTAACACTTATATTTCAGAATCCACACTATCCCGAGTGTACCAATAGTGGATGTAATGAGTTCATGCCTACTAACCTAACACTTATATTTCAGAATCCTCACTATCCCGAGTGTACCAATAGTGGATGTGATGAGTTCATGCCTACTAACCTAACACTTATATTTCAGAATCCACACTATCCTGAGTGTACCAATAGTGGATGTAATGAGTTCATGCCTACTAACCTAACACTTATATTTCAGAATCCACACTATCCGGAGTGTACCAATAGTGGATGTAATGAGTTCATGCCTACTAACCTAACACTTATATTTCAGAATCCACACTATCCGAGTGTACCAAAAGTGGATGTAATGAGTTCATGCCTACTAACCTAACACTTATATTTCAGAATCCACACTATCCCGAGTGTACCAATAGTGGATGTAATGGGTTCATGCCTACTAACCTAACACTTATATTTCAGAATCCACACTATCCTGAGTGTACCAATAGTGGATGTAATGAGTTCATGTCTACTAACACTTATATTTCAGAATCCACACTATCCCGAGTGTACCAATAGTGGATGTAATGAGTTCATGCCTACTAACCTAACACTTATATTTCAGAATCCTCACTATCCCGAGTGTACCAATAGTGGATGTGATGAGTTCATGCCTACTAACCTAACACTTATATTTCAGAATCCACACTATCCTGAGTGTACCAATAGTGGATGTAATGAGTTCATGCCTACTAACCTAACACTTATATTTCAGAATCCACACTATCCGGAGTGTACCAATAGTGGATGTAATGAGTTCATGCCTACTAACCTAACACTTATATTTCAGAATCCACACTATTCCGAGTGTACCAATAGTGGATGTAATGAGTTCATGCCTACTAACCTAACACTTATATTTCAGAATCCACACTATCCTGAGTGTACCAATAGTGGATGTAATGAGTTCATGTCTACTAACACTTATATTTCAGAATCCACACTATCCCGAGTGTACCAATAGTGGATGTAATGAGTTCATGCCTACTTACCTAACACTTATATTTCAGAATCCACACTATCCCGAGTGTACCAATAGTGGATGTAATGAGTTCATGCCTACTAACCTAACACTTATATTTCAGAATCCACACTATCCCGAGTGTACCAATAGTGGATGTTATGAGTTCATGCATACTAACCTAACACTTATATTTCAGAATCCACACTATCCCGAGTGTACCAATAGTGGATGTAATGAGTTCATGCCTACTAACCTAACACTTATATTTCAGAATCCACACTATCCGGAGTGTACCAATAGTGGATGTAATGAGTTCATGCCTACTAACCTAACACTTATATTTCAGAATCCACACTATTCCGAGTGTTTCAAAAGTGGATGTAATGAGTTCATGCCTACTAACCTAACACTTATATTTCAGAATCCACACTATCCTGAGTATACCAATAGTGGATGTAATGGTTCATGCCTACTAACCTAACACTTATATTTCAGAATCCACACTATCCCGAGTGTACCAATAGTGGATGTAATGAGTTCATGCCTACTAACCTAACACTTATATTTCAGAATCCACACTATCCCGAGTGTACCAATAGTGGATGTAATGAGTTCATGCCTACTAACCTAACACTTATATTTCAGAATCCACACTATCCTGAGTGTACCAATAGTGGATGTAATGAGTTCATGCCTACTAACCTAACACTTATATTTCAGAATCCACACTATCCCGAGTGTACCAATAGTGGATGTGATGAGTTCATGCCTACTAACCTAACACTTATATTTCAGAATCCACACTATCCTGAGTGTACCAAAAGTGGATGTTATGAGTTCATGTCTACTAACCTAACACTTATATTTCAGAATCCACACTATCCCGAGTGTACCAATAGTGGATGTAATGAGTTCATGTCTACTAACCTAACACTTATATTTCAGAATCCACACTATCCGGAGTGTACCAATAGTGGATGTTATGAGTTCATGTCTACTAACACTTATATTTCAGAATCCACACTATCCCGAGTGTACCAATAGTGGATGTGATGAGTTCATGCCTACTAACCTAACACTTATATTTCAGAATCCACACTATCCCGAGTGTACCAATAGTGGATTGTTTCCAGAAGATTCGTCAACAAGTGAAATGTTATTTACAGATGGCCGGCTCAATGGGGAAACATGAATTTAATGAGGTCAGTGTCTCACTCACATTTTTGTACGTCCAGATAGGGTAATGTTTATTAGTCCTCATGGTAACCCTGGGAACAGTCTTTCTTCTCTTTCTCGAATAAACAAGATATTAAAAACAAACAGATACCTTGATACAAGTTGCCAATCATGCAAAACAAACCATGTGTCATCAGTTTTATCTATAATGTGCATCTTTTGTTATGATCATACAATAAAATGTTTATCCAGCCAAGAAGGCCTTTGGCCCATTGCAAACATATGAACTACAAATTAATAAAAAGTGCATGTGCCTGAAGTAACTATAAAAATGCACCGCAGCAACACCTGGTTAGGCAACCATTATGCATGATGGAAGTAGGTGTTAAGGAATGAAGAAATTTCTCTCTCAGAGCAAACATCATTATACTGATCTTATTAATCAAGGATGTTTGTACTTGTCAGTATATTTACTGAATACACTGAAGGTGGGAGAGCAGTCAGAGGTTTGTAGAGTAAATAGGTATGTAGCTGCAGACTCTCCCATTGTAAACTTTCCCCAAAGGTTGTTGAAAAGTCGTGACCTGGCAATAAAAGACCATTCAAATTGGGAATAACAAGTTGTTACGAAACAAAAAAGGTACTTGTCACTAACCATCATGACATTGTTAATATGAGTTAATGTTTTGGTGTCTGTCAATTTACCATTTCTTTCCTTTGTGATTTTTGGACGAATTTGAAAACGATTGTAGGCGACAGTCACAAGATTGAAGATAAATTTTTGTTAAATCCTGTAGAATTATTGTGATTAATAACAAATTACTCTTCATGAACAGTTCTCCATTCATCCCAGTTTTTATTGAGCCGTCTGCTGCAGGTGTCTATTTATGAGGAATGTAATTGAGATATCCCATAATGTTTACATATTAGTTAATGTGGGAGGTTTTAATACTCGTATTAACAGGGTTTAGAGGTGATAGAATCTACCAACTTGAAGTATTTCACCAAAGAGATGACGGCCGAGTTTTATGCGCTGAAGGGAATGTTCCTCGCACAAACTGGAAGGTCTGAGGATGCCAACAAATCCTTCTCGGCTGCCGTTCAGATGCATGATACACTGGTGAAAGCTTGGGCTCTCTGGGGAGATTATCTAGAGTCTGTCTTCACCAGGGATAAGTAAGTGTTTCTATAAATCTTAAACTGAGCTGGAGTTAGATATGGAATGGCTTTACTCCTTATGGAAATATCAATTTTTTGAAATATTTTAGTTGTGAATAAAACATATTTTCTGTTAACAGCTTTTAAAATAGTCTCATTGAAGTTTTTTATGTTATCTTTTTATTTAAGACATTGCACATGCATACTATATGCCTCTTTGTTTATCTATTTTGCTGTGAATCCTTTAAATATGTTGTAAAATCCTTAAGAAAAAAAATATAGGCAGTTCTTTTGTTTAACAAGAAATCAAATAGAAGGATGAAAAGTACTTGAAATAAGCATTAAATTTGTGTGCAGATCACTAAGAAAGGTTTTCAGTTATTGTTAACTTGTAATTTCTCCTACAGACAAAGCTCCATTGGTGTGTCTGCGATCACATGCTTCCTGCACGCATGTCGTCATCAGAACGAGAGTAAATCAAGGAAGTACCTGGCGAAAGTGTTGTGGTTACTGACGTATGATGATGACAAGTCCTCTCTAGCCGAGGCTGTGGATAAATACTGTGTGGGAGTTCCCCCAGTACAGTGGCTTCCATGGTCAGTTTAATTCACATAAACACACTTACAGAAAACTCCAAACTCTTCTAATGGAATGAAGCATTTATCTAACTGATGGTTCATGGCAGGAGTAAATCCTTCACAAAAACAAAGGATGTGTTGCTATAGTATTGTACTGAACCCACTTAATGTTGATTCTGTTGTACATGTCATATATGTGTATAGTGCTATAAGGTAGAAATTAGTGAGCAGATTTCGAGCATCCCTTTCCAGCTCCTTCATCTACAACAAGGAAATGATCCTCACTCTTAGTTGTCTATTTATATTTCTTGATGATGAATTAAAAAGCAAAAGAATTATCTAAAGTTGGAAATCTGATACATTTCTCCATGATTGTGTGAGAAGCCTTAGAAAACCCTTTGTGTTGAGAAAAAATGAAAAAAAGTAACATACTTTTCAGATATTTTCCAAAGTCTTTCCTTCAAAAGTGCCAAAATGATATAGACTCATTTAAAACAAAATGAAAAATGACGTAATGATATATATTTTATGGCAAAAGTATAATTGAAATGTAAATTTTTTCTCCCATGCTGATTTGTAATGCCTTCTATAATTACAGTGAATTTAAAAAGAAAAGATTAATTGAATGACTTGAGAAAGTCCCTCATGATGATGCAATCCCTGTGTTTCTATTTATTTTATTTCCAATTTTTTATCCAACCAATTTTTTCTTCAGGATTCCCCAGTTGTTGACATGTTTAGTAAGGAATGAGGGACGGCTCATCATGAACCTGTTGAGTCAAGTTGGTCGGATGTACCCACAGGCCGTCTATTTTCCTATCAGGACCCTCTATCTCACCCTGAAAATAGAACAACGAGAACGATGTAAGTTGGTCAACACCTCTTAAACCAGATTCCTTTGAATCCTTTAACAAAGCCAAATTTTCAACTGTCCCAAAGTGAAAGAGTTTGCAGACGACATTTCAAAATGTGATGAAATTGAAAAATAATCTTCTGATTGTAGAGAAAAAATTGTGGGTTAAGGAGGAATTGCTCGTTTAGAGAAATTTCTCCTTCACCCACAATGTTTTTCCAGAGTTGTCTACAACAAGCTGGTCAAATGTTGTTATTGTTTGGTAATAGGTTAATACACAATTAATGCCTTAATGCAAGTACAACCTGTTTGAAGTGGCCATGGTTGATTCATCATTCTCCACAGTTGGGAAAGCAGACTTCACAAAACTGAGTAGGCCCTTGACCGACTTGAATCCTTGAGGTCTGACAGAGACCCTGTTTGGTCTGACAGATTTTTACATAGACAAAGAAGAAAGTGTTCAGTTTGTTCCTACTGGGGCTCTCAGAGTTTCAGGAAGTCTGGGATATATTTAAATTCAAACAAACAGTGGATGAAAATTATGAGATATGAAAATTAACGTTTTCGTTGATGAGTTTGTAATAATAGGGTAGACCACTGCTGTGTAATGAAAAATGATTTGTCCTTTTACTACAATATTATCTTAAATCTGAAACAGGTGTCTTAACTTGAATTATGTAAGAAAAAAGGGTTTCAGTGAGTGTTTTCACCACAAAATATTGAGTTTTGGAATGTAACACACATTTGGTTTGTTAATTGATATGTTGTAGTCATTTTGAATACTGTTCTGGCCAAAGGCAATTAGTCATGGACTTCTAATTGTGCAGGCATGTACTGAATCTTACTAGAATCTTAAATAGACTATGGCAGGTACAAATTATTGTTCATTTCACATATTGACTATTTAGATATATTGTAGCATTTGTATTTGTTGTAGATAAGAGTGGTGAGATTACTGCTGCCCTAAACCGCAGTGTATCTGTCCCGGCCACGCCTACCTCAAGCTCAGCCAATCAGATCTTATCACCAACCATAGCCACGCCTTCAACTCCAGATCCCCCAATCAGCACACCTGGTATATTCAACCTTGAGTTTATTACAGCTTATCAAAAATCATGTTAAAAAAGGTTGAAACATTTAAATGGAAAAATTGTGTACAATTTCTCTTCCAGTAACGAGTAGCATCTGTCAATCACATTGAAGATTGGATGGAAACTGTGAGCTAGTGTTATCTGTTGATGCTTTGACTATTTCAAGTCCATCTAAGCACAATTGATTTAATTGCTGTTTGATAAATAAGAACATTGATCATTCTTTTTAAAAAATTGTCCTGACAATGCAAACGTCTTGCCTTTCTGTCAACCCTATAGAATCTATTGCCCTTTGTACAATCATTATGTATTGTTAATTTCCTATTCTTTGAGTCAAATGATTATACACATTTTGTTCTGTGTTTCCCATGTTAGATGCTGATATCAACACCCCTACCACATCGACACCGTCCAGCAGTACACGATCTACGGCCCAGTCTGACGGGGGACCAATACGTGCCCCGGCCTCTATGTGGCGCTGTAGCCGTATCATGCACATGCAGCGAGAACTTCACCCCACAATCCTCTCCTCCCTGGAGGGAATTGTGGATCAGATGGTCTGGTTTAGGGAGAACTGGTATGAGGAGGTGCTCCGTCAGCTCAGACAGGGCCTCGCTAAATGTTACGCTGTCGCCTTCGAGAATAGGGCTTCAGGTAGGCAACCAACTTAACTGTTTACATGATTCATACTCACAGTAACAAATATACACACAAAGGGTAGTTACTATGTGTTTTCTTGCAAAATTAGGGGAAGAAAAGGGGTTTTATCACCTTGACCAGCCCTTATGGGCAGTTGAGTATGGGGTCTTCCTCCATCATTACGAGTTGGGCATCGCTACATAACTGAAATAATGATGATGTGATGTAAAACCCATATAAAAAAAAGGGGGGGGGGGTTATGGCAATTTCTCCATTAGTGCTTCATACTTAACTTATAATGATGTCATATAACCAACATTTTCAACTTTAGTATGGGAATTGCAAATATAGATCAAGGACAAACTAAGATTTGGGTCATATTATCAATTATTGACAAAAGTAGCTTTTGAAAACTTTTGATTAATTTGTTAGACTCAGTGTCTCCTTTTGTCTTTGTGTTAAATGTGTATCCTTTGAAAAAAGGTACAAAGAATAGGATAGAAAAAGGAAAGAGTATCTTTGAAAGTTGCTTTAATGTAGATATTGTATATATATATGATTCTTGTCTACAGAGATATAAACAATATCCACGTAGAGAACATATCTGCAGCTAAGGAACATTTGCAAAAGACATTAAGTCCACTGACCATAACTAAAATGTTATTTGAGTATGACAATTGCATAAAAGAAAAATTCAAAATATCTGAAGAAAAATTTGATCTGTTTACTATTATAAATGCAAGAAATAGTATTCCATAGATGGTCACTTTTCCAACAGTTGTAGCATAAACTGACCAGATTGGAATCCAGGCTTGACCTGGCTGATGGAATTCACTAATGGATCCCTAATGATCTATTCCATTAAACACTGAAACATTTTTACAGTGGCTGATGCTACCATTACACCCCATACATTGAACTTTGTGAAGAAGTTGGTGAGTACATTTGGAGTAGGAATAGAGAATGTGTCGAATGTTGTAACCACCTTCTCCAGCGCAGCCTCTGAATCTCTCGCTAAACGAGCACAGGCCACGGCACAGGATCCAATCTTCCAGAAGATGAAGAGTCAGTTTACAACAGACTTTGACTTTAGGTAGGTGGGATTCCATTTGGATTAGTTAGACCGTACACACATAGCAGGTGACTTTTATAATGTCTGTTACAAAAGAGAATTAATTCGCTCATAATAAACAGCTTACATTTAATTGGTTAAACACAGCTTAAAAAACTACAAGGAAAAGCTCATGTCATTCTCTATCATAAAAAGAAATGATTGGTTTGTCCAAAATAAGACAATGGAATAAAAAAGAATAGAAATAAAACTTATTACAAACTGAGAATTAGCAAGATTAGTAACAGTGATTTATTTGTGTCCTGTACTTGCAGTGTTCCTGGGTCAACTAAACTCCACAACTTAATCAACAAATTAAAGAAATGGATCAAAATCCTTGAAGCCAAGACAAAATTGCTGCCTAAGTAAGTAACACAATATAATTCATTGTCTTAATGAATTTTCGGTCTTTTAATTAAATTGAAAATTTTAAGATTGAGCTTTCACATTTCATCTGATACCTTTGTTTATTGCTGAAGTGCCTTCATGGGCTAGTGGTTCAAATACAGGACTTGCAATATCATAAACCCTTTCTATATGGGTTCAAATACAGGACTTGCAATATCATAAACCCTTTCTATATGGGTTCAAATACAGGACTTGCAATATCATAAACCCTTTCTATATGGGTTCAAATACACAACTTGCAATATCATAAACCCTTTCTATATGGGTTCAAATACACAACTTGCAATATCATAAACCTTTTCTATACGGGTTCAAATACAGGACTTGCTATATCATAAACCCTTTCTATATGGGTTCAAATACAGGACTTGCAATATCATAAACCCTTTCTCTATGGGTTCAAATACAGGACTTGCAATATCATAAACCCTTTCTATATGGGTTCAAATACAGGACTTGCAATATCATAAACCCTTTCTATATGGGTTCAAATACAGGACTTGCAATATTAAAAACCCTTTCTATATGGGTTCAAATACAGGACTTGCAATATCATAAACACTTTCTATTTGGGTTCAAAGACAGGACTTGCAATATCATAAACCTTTTCTATATGGGTTCAAATACAGGACTTGCAATATCATAAACACTTTCTATATGGGTTCAAATACAGGACTTGCAATATCATAAACCCTTTTTTTATGGGTTCAAATCTAGTGTTTGGATTTGGATTTTTCATGAGAGGTAGTCTCCCGGGTTGATTTGGGAATGCCAATGGTTCTACCCGGCTTTAGCAGCTCTTATGGGCAAACAAGTCTGAGTCGTTTTACCATCCTTGTGAGCCAAGCATCCCAAAATTAATTAAATTGTACTAGATAACATATTTCAATGAAGAGCTATCCATTAAAGATTAAATTATTATTATAAGAGTTTTTGATATTCAACCATTATAGACTGACTAGTTTAACAACTTGTTGACATCTCAGTATACACACCTGATTGTGGTCAGCAGCAGCATTTAGATGCCCTTACTTATTTGTAGGTCATTCCTGATAGAAGAAAAATGTCGATTCTTGAGTAATTTCTCACTGAACACTGCAGAAGTTGAGTTGCCTGGTGAATTTCTGCTTGCTAAGGTAAGCAGACTGGTTTATGATATGTTGGTTGTAGGACTTTATGCTGGGTAATAATTCAGTCATTGTGCATTGTACTTTCTTGATATCTTCAATGTAATATGATGTTAGAGTTATCATCAAATGTTGCTATACCCATTGCATCACTTAATTACTTAAATACTTGCAGTATTTATATGTGTGATATGGCCAATCACTTACATAGAAAATTAGCAAAGGTTACTTTTAATGAGGTCAATTCTTTATTAACTTAATTTTGATAATTGTTCAAATATAATGTTGTAAGCTCCATTAAAGTTAAGGATTTCGTGAAAGGTGTCACTTATTATGTCCGAACCTTGTATTTGTTCTGTGTGCCCAATTGTTACAGTAGGTAATATCTAAAGCAGTTATGGTCATATTAAAGAACCAAAATAAATGGAACATCTTCTAATTGATTAAAATGGACCAAAATCTTTGTCACATAGGAGAATGCATTCTCTTTTTGTCAAGGTGTTTTTAAATGACTTCAGCAGCAAATGCAAAGTCAACCAGATATAATAAAACATTACATAACAATCAAAAGAGAGCTACTTAAAATGTAATAGGAAATATTTTTTCTTTATTAACAGCATAGTCATTACTATGTAAGGATAGCCCGGTTTATGCCTCGAGTAGAAATTGTTCAGAAACACAACACAGCTGCCAGAAGGTTATACATTCGAGGACATAATGGAAAGGTAAGTAAATACGATGTAGACTTAAACAATAGATGAAATATACACTGTGGCCTAGCGTCCGCCTATTGGGCTGTCAAGGGTTTGAGCTCCACTGGAGGCGATTGTCTGGTGATTGTTCTCGTGGGACTTGTTCTGGAAAGACCAGTTTGTGAGCCGCTTACTGCCTTATATCCGCTTGGCGTCTGGCATAGTGATAGAAGTTGAGAGGTACTTTGTATAATCAATGAAAACTGTCATGTTAACTTTTGTGATAAATATCCTTATATTTCGTGGCTGAGATGCCATAAACTTGAGCTGAGTTACATATCAGGCCGAGTGTTTGTTTCATTAATATAACAGTTGAAATGGTGAAAAATATTCATAGAACATCATTACGATCAGATATGCATCAAACGAGAAGAAGATATTTTGAGCTATTTTGTTATATCATAACCAGCAAGTGATCTGAATTGTCTCCTTTACCATTGATGATATTATCTAATATCTCTAGACACACAAACAAATATTTGATATTAGAATTCACTCATGAAATATTACACACAAAGAAAGTTGGATTACAGATTGAAATGAGATTTACATATTACTAATAAGAAAATCTTCTTATCATAGCAGTGTACGAAGTATAAATTTTATTAGCATAAGTTTGTTGAATGTATTAAACTGTTTGCCCTGATTGCTATCACTGAATGACAATTTATGTTTCAATACCTTAACCTAGCTTGAATATTTTGCCTCCTGTTAATTGTCTGTTTGACTATTCCTCAGATTTATCCATACTTGGTGGTGAACGATGCATGTTTGACAGAGTCAAGAAGAGAAGAAAGAGTTTTACAACTACTGAGAATGTTGAATCACTTCCTAACCAAACAAAAGGTGAGAGATGCCTTACAGTGTGGCTAATAAAACACCTGTCCATAAAAAACACCTGTCCATAAAAAATACCTGTCCATAAAAAATACCTGTCCATAAAAAATACCTGTCCATAACAGTGTAAATCATGCTTCTCATTCTAATTAAATGCATCATATAATATGATTAAAAGAAATGGTGTACAAAATAAATATCTAAACTGAAAACTTCTATTAATATCCTAGAATATTGATGCATAGGATAAATGGTTTAAGATGAGAATTTACTTTTACTTTTGTGACAATATTGGAAAATGGGTTTTTAATTCTTGCAAGCTATTAGGATGGTTAAATTAAAAGCCAATAGAAAATATGCGGTTAATGAAGACAGAAGTGTTTGTTTGTTGTTACACCATATTGTGTGGATATTTCAGGAGACAAGTCGACGAATGTTGTATTTCACGGCTCCGAGGGTTGTGGCAGTTTCCCCACAGATGAGGTTGGTAGAGGATAACCCATCATCCGTATCCCTACTGGATGTCTATAAACAGGTATGCCCTATATGCTAGTCATTTCTTTAGTAATTGTTTCCTCAGGTACTCTCTACCATTGACACAAACAAGGAGAAAAGCTATTAGATAAATGATACAAATCATGGAGAAAAGCTATTAGATAAATGATACAAATCATGGAGAAAGTAACCGTTCTTTTGCCATTTTCTTTAGTTATTTTGATAACGTATCTAAAGCCAATAAAATGTACCTGCATTTGGATGGAGAACTTTCATATTCCTATACAAAATTGGCAACTGGTTCAAAACATAACACAAAAATTATAGTATCGCTTATGATTATAAAAGGACTCTGACTGAAAGTTTTATGCATGAAACTTTTAGATGTTGTAGATACAAAGGAATAGGTGTGTTTGTAGCTAACTTGATCCTGGACTAAAGGAGTATGTGTTACGGATGTACATAAAGCTTTGATGTTGTAGATACATATGGGTAAAAGTGTCCGTAGCTAGGTTAATCAGAGACTAAAGGAATATATGTTACGGATGTACATAAAGCTTTGATGATGTAGATACATATGGATAAAAGTGTCCGTAGCTAGGTTAATCAGAGACTAAAGGAATATATGTTACGGATGTACATAAAGCTTTGATGTTGTAGATACAAATGGATAAAAGTGTCCGTAGCTAGGTTAATCAGAGACTAAAGGAATATATGTTACGGATGTACATAAAGCTTTGATGTTGTAGATACATATGGATAAAAGTGTCTGTAGCTAGGTTAATCAGAGACTAAAGGAATATATGTTAGGGATGTACATAAAGCTTTGATGATGTAGATACATATGGGTAAAAGTGTCCGTAGCTAGGTTAATCAGAGACTAAAGGAATATATGTTACGGATGTACATAAAGCTTTGATGATGTAGATACATATGGATAAAAGTGTCCGTAGCTAGGTTAATCAGAGACAAAAGGAATATGTGTTACGGATGTACATAAAGCTTTGATGATGTAGATACATATGGATAAAAGTGTCCGTAGCTAGGTTAATCAGAGACTAAAGGAATATATGTTACTGATGTACATTAAGCTTTGATGATGTAGATACATATGGATAAAAGTGTCCGTAGCTAGGTTAATCAGAGACAAAAGGAATATGTGTTACTGATGTACATAAACCTTTGATGATGTAGATACATATGGATAGAAGTGTCCGTAGCTAGGTTAATCAGAGACTAAAGGAATATGTGTTACGGATGTACATAAAGCTTTGATGATGTAGATACATATGGATAAAAGTGTCCGTAGCTAGGTTAATCAGAGACTAAAGGAATATATGTTACGGATGTACATAAAGCTTTGATGTTGTAGATACATATGGGTAAAAGTGTCCGTAGCTAGGTTAATCAGAGACTAAAGGAATATGTGTTACGGATGTACATAAAGCTTTGATGATGTAGATACATATTGATAAAAGTGTCCGTAGCTAGGTTAATCAGAGACAAAAGGAATATGTGTTACGGATGTACATAAAGCTTTGATGATGTAGATACATATGGATAGAAGTGTCCGTAGCTAGGTTGATCAGAGACTTAAGGAATAGATGGTTTGAATTAAGAGAGCCCATAGTTTCTAAAAGAGATATAACAAAACCTAGAATGTTTAGTTTGAAATATGGGAGGACAAAAGTACAAAAAGAGAAATTATGTATACAATATGATTTGAGGGTAAATAATATTGTCAAGCAATCTCTTTATAGTAATTTTTAAATTGGCTTCTCTAGTGTAAGAATGAATGATATGGTTATTGTAAATCCCTTTAAGTTTCCTTTATAATCAGATTATCATGAAGGTTATATCCTGACTTAGTATTTACCTGATTTTCAGCGTTGTGGTAAGAGGGGAATAGAGCATGATTCCCCTATAGCCAGATATTACGAGCGTTTATTGACGGTACAAGCCCGGGGCACACAGGCCAGCCATCAGGTTCTCCGTGACATTCTAAAGGAGGTCCAAAACAACATGGTGCCCCGCGGACTCCTGAAGGAATGGGCCCTACATACATTCCTAGATGCGACAGATTACTGGATATTCAGGAAAACTGTAAGTCTGGTCCGGTCCTCTCTCATTTATCTGTTATATACATTCACTATCACATTCTTCGTCTCACAGAGGATTTGTGGAGTTTATACACAATTCTTGTATAAAAGAAGGGTTGTGATGACTATGTTGTTCAATAGTGAATGTATTGGGTTTTCAGTTGTGAAAAGAGAAATACAGTATTACATGATATTGATAAGTGTTAATGTTCTTTCAGTGTTTCTTTTGTTTCACCCCTCTTGAGCCCTGACTTGTACTGTTAAAATACCCGGAAGCCATAAAAAGTTGAAATACTGTTGAAACAGCAACCTTATAAACAAACAACTCTACAACAAATACTGATTGTTACAATAGGTACAATATGAATAAATACCATGGTACATGGTGATTTGTTGGGCAATTATTTGTGAAACTTAACATTGGAGTCTCTGATTGATTGTTTGTAGAGTCAATGTGATACAGATGAAAAATGTTCTTCTGTACAGGCACAGGTTATCAAGGAAAACTCTTTATGGTTGAAGCTAATACTTTTAAAGCTGTTTGATGGAGGGCGAGTTTGAGATGACCTACACTGTAATTCATCAAGTTCAATTTGTGGTTCTATTTCTTGCAGTTCACAATACAGTTGGCTTTGATGGGATTTGCTGAGTTTGTGTTACATCTGACGCGCATGAACCCCGACATGATGTACCTACACGAGGACTGTGGGTATATCAACATCGCTTACTTCAAGTTTGACATTGATGACCAAACAGGTAATTAACTCATCTGTTAACCCTTAGATTGCTGGGTAATTTTCTTTTGTGTTGTCTGCTTTCCAAAACCTTAAATATCTGCCTAAATTTGTTGAGGAAAGATACTCAGAGTAGCAAACAGGTTAGATCACAGGCTAGCTGCCAATTTACTTGGCGGCTGGCCTTGATCTAACCTGTTTCCATAATGCATAAGCATGAAGTCATTTCCAGCACTTTAAGGGTTAACGAGTTCATTTGAATATTTTCACTACAGACAGTTCTTATTTTGTGCTGATATTTATAAAAAACATGCCATGAAAATAGTTTTGTACCAATAACTTGTTCTTTCATACAATTTTGAAAGTTTTTTATCAGAACACTTGGTTCTCAACGAATACTTGAGCATATGGCTTTGTTTGAGCAGTTGCCCTATTAGCATTGGAAGACTGATCTGATAAAGTGCGATAGACAAAAACTCGAAACTGTTGATTATGAATAGGTCATTGTTATTATGGACATTTTCATGTTATCTTTATATTTCAGGCGAACTAGATGCCAACAGACCTGTGCCATTCCGCCTGACCCCAAACATCGCAGAGTTTATGACGACTACGGGGGTTACTGGACCCCTGACTGCATCCATGGTGTCAGCAGCACGCTGCTTTGTACAGCCACAGTATAAACTGCCAAGTTTCCTGAGGGCAGTTTTACGCGACGAATATATAACTTGGCATAAAAAAGTAGGCTATACATATTATCTGAGCTATTGTTAATGGATGAAAGAAAAGCTGAATGATAGATAAGGGAATTTTCTTGACTCTTGTCTACAAGACGAAAAGATATTTTTGTAACGTCATTGTTTAATGGAACTCTCTCTTTAACTTAATACTGTTTTTTTGTGTCATTTTTTTGCTGCTCCAAATAGTTTATGCAGTTGATTTAATAAAAAGTTTGCTCAAAGTATGTGATGCTCTGTATTGACAGGGACATATAAAACTAGATTTTTCAAAGATAATCTTTTTGGCACATATCCAGTGAATATTCGGGACTTAATTATTTGAAAAGTTAGAGTCTTGATTCATGGAAATGTTTTATATGTTTCTTTAACTGATACAGTATAAATATGCATACTGAATGGCCCAAAATAAGTTGATTTATTTTATATCTTGGAAGTGATTGTGATTTGTTTTGATGTTTATAGAAACAAGAGGAGGTTAATCCTGGTACAGAACCCACAGAAATGGGAGGAGAACAGCTCATTGGCATGGTGAATAAAGCTGTATCTGCTATAACTACCAGGCTACAAAGTAGGTTATATAGTTAACTTGGATCTTATCCACACAAGCAACACATTAAGTCATTACACCATATACTGATTTCTTACACATCTCCATTAGATAATTAAATGCACAGCTTTTAATCTTGGTCCAAATGGATGCAGACAGAGAAATAGGGAAATGACAAAGTGGGTGTGAGAATGATAAGAAACCATTAAAACAGTGCTAGTAGAGATCTTAAGGGTTTACTATTTATACATGTATCTTATAGGCATGGGCGTCCATCAGGGAGCTATCTGTTCCCTGAGGATAACTAAAGTATTGTTCACAAGAGGAATGTATAATCTGAAACATGTTTCAAGTTATGTGCTCAAATTTCATGATGACCTTAAAAATGTTGATACTGGGAGAATACTATTTTGACTGATTTTCTAATAGTGTATGATTGTTGCTGACAATGAGTGGATGTTTCAGGTGAAGGTCAAGGTCATAGGGTTGTTTATCTTGAACATATTTCCCAATGGTAACCTGTCTGTTGATGAGCATCACACTTCAAAGGTTGTATGTTAGTCGCCCACATGTTTTCTTTGGGAAAGCTAGGGTGTTTGAAAGATAGAGAATAATAGGTTAGTGACGTCAATGGGTTAAGTTTTTCTGGCAAGGCGTAGGAATTTATTGGGTGAGCGTAAGGCGAACCCAATAAATATTGAAGCCGAGCCCGGAAAACTTAACCCATTAACGTCACTAACCTATTATTCTGTTTATCCCGTTACATACCTTTCGAACACCCAATTTCAACGAAACAACAGAGAAAACAGTTTTTATAAAACGCAAATGAGTATAAGTGAACAAACATGAATAGTAGTCACGAGACAAGTAGTGATGTCATCGTCTGACGTCACACGATGAAAAATGACGTCACACGGTATTCTCTGTCTATGGTAGAGTGGATAAATCTTGATAAGGCATATAGATAGGGGTGATCGAAAAGGTATTGTGGTATATTTAATATATGTCCTGAGAGTGTTAATTGTGGAGGATATATCATTTGTTTATTTTGTGTAAAAAAGTAATGAAACCGGAGATTTGTCTCTGTGACGTAAATTTCCCTAACTAATCTAAATATAGAATTGTTCTTAAGTGCAAAGAGGCTGCAAATAGTTCCGAATAATACCTTCGATTTCTTCAAATTTAATGATCATCCAATGATGATTTGTAACTTGAAAAATTAGATGGACCAAACAGTATCATTTCACTTCATAGATTTTATGGGCCAGTTTTTGCGTCGCTTGACCATATGCAAATGAAGGAGTCACATGTCAACTAACCGTGAATCACTTAGTTCTCATGGCACCCCTTTTCACGTCACCTTTTGCACCATGTAACGGGATAAAATGTTATACAAGTGTGGAAATCCCAGTAGTAGCATGTAAAAATGCACTGACTTCTGAAATTTGGCAGAAATAGTCTTGAAAAACAGTATAAAAATTACAATGAATCAAATTTGTTGAACTGATGGTTGCATTATATGGAAAAATCAAATTTAATAGGAGTTTGGAAGTCATCATTCAAAGGTCAAATAGGTCAATCTTGACCTAGTGGTTAAGAGGACAAACTTACAGTTTAGGGGTCCTAGGTTTGAGCCCCGTCATTACCTTTTGTTTCAAGGATGTGACAAGATGCTTCAGACTCCTAGCTAAGTACTGGTGAACCCAGGATAGCCTGATAAACTGAAAAATTGTTGACAAGGGGTTAAACCTCATATATATGTAAACAATATCAAGATAAAACAGTTATTAAAGTATGATATCATTTAATTCCCTTGTTCATTTCTTTCATTCCTAATGACATGCCATTGTTTAATTTTTGTCATTGCTTTCATTGATATTTGTGTTCAATGTTTGGACTCATACTGACAAAAGGTGCTATAAAATTTGTCATTTCATATTACCAATGTTGCCTATCACATAATCATCATCATTTCTATACTTCAGATCTGGCCACATTTGAAGGAGCAGAGAGCAGAGTGAACACACTAGTGGCAGCAGCAAATAACCACGATAACCTGTGTCGAATGGACCCCGCCTGGCATCCATGGCTCTGATTGTACTCTATCATCTGTATATCTATGATTGTTCTATACACATGATGATATTGTAGCAAATGACCACGATAACCTGTGTCGAATGGACCCCACCTGGCATCCATGGCTCTGATTGGACTCTATCATCTGTATCTCTATGATTGTTCTATACACATGATCATATTGTAGCAAATGACCACGATAACCTGTGTCGAATGGACCCCACCTGGCATCCATGGCTCTGATTGGACTCTTGGATTATACACATGATGATATGGCAGCAAATGTCTTTTAGAATAGGCATATGGAATTTCTTTTTGATACTGCCCTTCGACCATGGATCTGACTGAAATCTGAACATCACCATGTTTTTCTATCTATACATATAGTATGACTTACTCCTCCTGTAGCCTGCTTTATGACTAGTGTTACGTAACCTCATCACTCTCTACAGCATACCAACAATTAATTAGGACAAGATGTAATCTCTGCGTTACTGAGCCAACTCTTAAGCTCAGTGGTTATGGTCTTGGACTGTCGCCCCGTAGAATAGGGATCCAATCCCCACAGGGGAATATAAATCCAAAGTGAATTTTTCTAGCTATGCTTTGTTGTGGATATTGTTCGTAAGACTAGTGGTATTACTCAATTTTGAGTTAATACAATTTCTCTTGGCATTAATGCTTCAAGTTCTATCGTAAATAAGAAATGTACTATACAGTCAATCTTGTTTAAACATACCACACTTAAACAATATAGGAAAAGTTATATAGTCCTGTCTTAAAACAAGACATCCTTCTAAAGCTGTCTGAATGAATGATGTCCATATTAAGTCGTTAGTTGTCTTGTTCACCACAATATTGTCTCATTTTACTATGGCCACATTAACACGATTGACTGTTTTACTGACACAGGAAGGAGCCTGTATTTCACCAAACTCTTACTGCAGGACCATGTGTAAACTACCCTGGGGCTAATGGCTGTAAACCAATCTCATTATTATTGTTGTTTTTTTAGAATTAGAGTAGTATGGGTGTCTAAGAGTCGGTCAGTTATATTATAAAAATTAGTTCACCTATCCATACTCCTAATTTTTTATAACAAGTTCTGCATTCTAATCCTCAGAGTTGCTGATTGTTTTCTTACATGTTGAGTGTTAAAATGCTAACAAATCTTGTTGCATTCAATATTTGAAATAATTTTTGCAAATCCAGGCTGTATGCATTTGGTTCAACTTGGAACCACTATCTGACCAATTGTCTAATTTTGCATTTTTCATAATTTATTTCTCTATTTTTTATGTACTATTAACAAAGTACATCAAAGTGAACAAAACCAAGGCAGATCTGAAGTCTTCCATATGGGGTCAAAGTGTAACTTGAAACAAGTGGTGAGCACTCTATGAGTAAAGAATAAGATTAGGTACTAACTAATCATAGTTCGAATCGAAGTGAGATATTTGTATTTACTTTCTTTTACTGTGCAAACATACCTAACATGTGTTTATTTTTGTAAAGAATCATGTTATGTTTTTGAAATGTGTTCAATGATTATGATAAAGATTAAAGTGTGCATGGAAAGTATTGATTAATGATAATTGTGGTTTTATTTATCTCAGTGACCCCTTATCTTTAAAATTGGTCTAGATGCATGGCTAATAATGAATGTTGATAGGGACTGAATCAATTGGTAGGCTAGAATTATCAACTTCGTTATAGCAACACAATTAACAGTTAAGAAAAAAAAACCCAAAAAACAATCACTTGCCAACATTGGTATCCTCGCTTGCATAGAAAAGTGGTCAAAGATAAACCATTTAGCTTTGGAGGCCCTCTATGGAAAATTAAACCTGCTAAAACTGTTATATAGAATATTGCAAACACATCTAAAATACATCTTTGTGTAACTTATTTGGGAGGAATAAATTAAAACATTGAGACCATAAGGGGAAAAAGGAATTGGATTTTAACTGGATTGATCAAAGCTTTACAGTAGAATGCAATATCTATACCTGGATCGTTCACACTAAATGGAAATAAGTATTTCAACAGACCTCAAGGGACAGATGTTTATATGATATGATGAAATGTCACAGCACATTGTAAGGGTTTTGTGAATTACTTATTGATAGAGACATATATTTAACTGTTTAGATCATGAATTCTTTGAGAAACTGTTTGTTGGTTAGATCATGAATTCTTTGAGAAATTGTTGTTTAGATCATGAATTCTTTGAGAAATTGTTGTTTAGATCATGAATTCTTTGAGAAACTTTCACTATATTGGTCATCTACTACCATTGGCTCTTGTTGATGGGTTTTGACAAATATCAAGAGAAAAATATTCCTTTAATGCTATATTCTGTAAATGCTTCGAGGGATTTGGACCAAACTACTTGCATACACTGGGGTATTATGTATGATATTGAAAAGCATGTAAAAGGAAAAGATAGAAGTATCATGTCTTTTATACATAGCTTTATTATGTTTCTAGTACCAGCGTATGGCTTGCTGTCCATCATTATCCAACAACAGAATCACACCCTTCGTCTCTGCAATAAACGGAGAATTATCTTACATTCAACATGACCAAATGGGAGAACATGAAATCACATTTTTCTTCCTTGGCTATCAGCAAATTGGTCATTTAATTGAGCAATTACATGGACATAGTTGATAAGAATGTATCTGACAACAGACATGTTCCCCTGTATCAAAATTCTACCATTGACTGAGTGTATGATTCATTTTCCAAAATCAAGTTAAAACTGAATACAATATTGCTTCTTAAGGGGAGAGATATCGTTAGTAAACAATATGTATAAAGAACATTAACACGGTGGAAATCACATATAATTGTATGAAAAGTGAAATATCTATCTACATCTGGACGGACTAGAATGTGATTGTTTCAGCTGTACTATTCTACATCATCCTATGTCTTAACAAGGAATTTTCAGCATATATTTGAATCTGTCAACTAGGTTTCTAGGGATTTATTATTTGATACCTAACACACAAGTTCAAGGAGATTGTCTACTGCATGAATAAAATAACTTCCTCTTTTCCAACATTGTGATCGACACAGCTTATTTTCGAACGGCCACATAACAACGGTGGTCTGTGAACCTGCTGTGACAGTAATAGGGTTTATGTATAAATACTCCTTCTACAGTCTCTCTGTGGAAACCGGCTTTTATGGGTGATTCGGTAGAGTGGTTGGCTTTCTCTCGAAGTTAAGCAACGCACTAAGTAGTTAGAACCTGGATGGGTGACCTGCGATGGCTTTACTCCGAGAGGGACCCGATACACGTAACATAATTGGTGACAGCGGTGGGATTTGGTTTGATATCACCATCATTCCCTTACCCTTAATAGTTCGTCGCATGTTCTCGATCCTTGTTTCTGCTTTGAGGCAGTGCTACTAGTGGCAGTAGCACCTTCTTGAATTGTAAAAAGTCGGTAACTGCCCATGAATGTCTTTGTGACATTTGTGACGAAGTCAAAAGAAAGGTGGGAGAAATGTAACGGTAATAGGGTTTATGTATAAATACTACTTAGAACTACAGTCTCGCTGTAGAAGCCGGCTTTTATTGGTTATTCGGTAGGGTGGTTGGCTTTCTTTCGAAGTTAAGCAACGTTCATCGCGGCAAGTACCTGGATGGGTGACCCACGATGGCTTTACTCCAAGAGGGACCCGATACACGTTACAAAATAATATGCCTATCTATGAAGGCACTAGTTGATCGTCTTACCTTAGTTCACAAATGGGGTTATACAGGAGGGAGCATGGTCTATCGGCCCATTGTAAATGACATTGTGTCTCTACACACAGGGCACCACAGTTACCGCCCGTACCATCGTTAGGTTGCCCGGGAAACCAGTCCGTGTAGGTTGGTATTTCATGACTGCCGATCCACTTCCAGGTATCTTCAACGTCTGCATCGGACAGACCAATCCAATATGGCCCCACTGTAACATACATTAATTAGCATGCAGGCCTGTTCCCGAGTTCAGGCTTTAATATTTTGAATTTTCCTTCTTTGTTCATACTGAATATGTTTCAAATAGTGATTTTCAGCTTGAACATGCTGTAACATGAACGGGTCTGGATGAGAAGAGGAGGCCCCACTGTAACACACAACAATTAGTATGAGAAGACAGCGGTTTACAAGCATGTGTTCCATTGAATGAACATGTATGCTTATATTGACAAGTAACTGAATATGTGAACCAATGACATACAACATTGTACTCGACGCTCTCAAATATGTTAAAATCGTTTTCGTTACTCATGTGACATATATCTTGTACATTTCTGCATAAACAACACAGTGTCACTAGCTGACACCTTGATGTCATTTCATTTAAACAAATACAAATATGTACATTAAGCGCACATTGTAAATAACTATATTGTATATAAGGCATAGTTCGTGTATGCTACTATATGACAGACATGCATGGCGAACATTATGTACATATAAAGTAGTCTCTATCGAAGTTATTTCTATACGGATTTGTATATATTGAAGTTGATCAATATGATTGAACCATATTGTTATAACATCCTTTATAGACTACGTAAACGTCCGTCTGTACACTTAATACATATATCATTATCTATACCAGCAAGACATCGCGGCGCACTGCTTAGTAACTGGTAAAATTTAGAAAATCCACACAAAAACTGAACTAGTACTGACACTTGTTTGACCCCTATAAACAAACTAAACATAGATCAATGAGACACTTACGGTTTAATGTAGAGCAGTGACTCCGTAAGAAGGCTTGCTCATTTGCGGTTTCTATGGCTACAAGATTGGCTTCATGTTGGGAACAATAATTCTGTAATTCAAACAAAAGTATCCGTTAACAGCACATCGCGCAATCCAACCTTTTCAAACCTTCAAAACGCCACTCTTTTGATAAAAAGAAGCTTTACAAATGTTAGATGGATGAGGATAAGATGCCATTATAGTTATCATATTGAAAGTTATTTAGACCTACCTATCATTAAATATTGAAATGATAATGTTTTTGCCCTGAGAGAGAACCCATAGAAATCTGTATGTGTCTTTGTTGCAACATCTAAGACGGACGACTATACAAACAGTGCGTTGTTGGGGTTCCTGTTTGACAGTTGTGTTTATCCAGACCAAGTTTTCCAGAACTTACTTGAGCCTCCGTGAACGTTTTCTTGTCCCGTGCGAACTGATAGCATGATCCAGCAAATCTTGTCCAACCATCAGGACAAGAGGCTGACGTCGTGTCTAGAGGAAATACAAATACGCAATCAACATCCACTGCTTTAATCGAGATAGGATTTCTTTTGGTTTACTAACGATATAACCGATTTAAAGCGAATGAAGTCTATGTTCATAATGTAATTTACCCTTTGTCACTCTGAGTATTTGGCAGAAATGTTCTTGAGAACGTATAAGCGATGTACATTTCTGATCTTTTCGTAAACTGTAAGTGTAAACAGTATTTCGTCAGTCTCGCGTACATGAGCGATGCGTTCAATAGCGACTTTTCGTAGACTGTTTCTTAAAACGGTTTATGGTCAGTAGGAACTGTGACATCAGGCATCCCTTCTCTATTTGTGCGTACTATTTCTCTATATAAGTTAAATTGCAACTTGTCTATGCTGGAGCAATTTCGCTTCCCACCGTTCTTTATTTGCACCACATTGTTATGTAGCAGCGTCTTCATCCAAGTTGTAATATTTCAGAATTGAGTCAATAATGTTATTTCAAGTCTGCTTCGTCATGTTGTGATGGCTGTGTGCGCAGTGTTTATTCTCATTAGCCTGAAGCTGTCTTTTACAGATGACGGTCGCGTATGAAATAGCTTTACAATCAAAGCTTTCTGAGATATAAGAGATAATTACGGCCACTCAAATTTGTTCTAATAAGACCGGTCAGCACCTGATGGTATCTATCAAAATTTTATGCGCTGTTAGTTTTCTTCTACTCCTTATCAATGCAAATTAAATCGATATTCGGAGATCACCATTCTTTGCTGGAGCTTGTCGACTTTTCAAATCATTTTGCCAGTGAATTTAGAATGAATGTTGAATGAAAGCGACGTAGAATCATTCATAAGTGCACCACCCATGGAACGGCGTACATTTGAATTAAGAAGACATTACCTATTGACAGTAAGAAACAAACTCCTAGATATACGGTCAGTCTTTCCATTTCTTTATCACTTGTGAACGTGTCTCGTACTGTCTCACAAGAAAAGATAACATGTCACTTAACTCGGCCACCTCTGATTAACTTATATTCAGAGTATGAGGTTACTGAGAAGTGGTATTTAAAAGTCTGGCATAAATCTAACATGAGTCGTTCCTGTTCAATAGTATGCGTATAATTTTACGAACATATTTTAGGAGAGATAATAATATATGGATCATGGATTCGGTGTGGAGTTTCAATATGGCTTCGCTTACAATGTATGTCTTGGTGCTACCTACCTTCCTATGATTTCAAACCCCTTACGGGGACTTAGACATTTTCCCTGGTCGCATATGTGTTTCGCCCAAGAAAAACTCTACGGTGAACTACATGGCCGCCTTCAGGGATCGAACCCTGCTAACAAGCGGGTCGGTATAACTGCCCCTTGAGAAATTCCCGCGGCTTCTTTATCATGTCAGAGATGTTTTCATTGGATAAACCTGATGAGCTCAAATCGGTAATACAGATCTTCCTTTTCCGAATAATTCTAATTCCGATTCCATTATGTATTGATTTTAAAGACAGATGATTCCTGGCGGATACATTAAAAGTCAATAACCCTGAATAGACATGTGCTTTTTGACGACGTAATTTTGGGTCATTCTCCACCGATAATGAGCAAGACATTGTTGCATATCCGAAAAACTGTTTACATTCTTTAAAACAACCGTTAAACAATAAAAAGAGAACATGAATAGACAATTCCTATTCAATAATTTAATTCAGGTATGAGTTTCACGGAATCTCTTCTCAAAAGATTAGACCCCACACGAAGAGGGACAAAATGATTTCAAGTTCAATCTTCTAACCGAAAAGTTGTTCGAATGATCCAGACGTAAAAACAGCTAGGGTCATTCGAGTTAACGATACAGTAGTCTGAATGATCCAGACGTAGATACCGCTTTGATGATCTGATTTAACCACACAGCAGTCCGAATGAGCCAGACGTAAATACAGCTTGGATCAACCGAGTTAACCACACAGCAGTCCGAATGAATCAGACGTAAATACAGCTTGGATCATCCGAGTTAACCATACAGTAATCTGAATGATCCAGACGTAAATACAGCTTGGATCGTCTGAGTTAACCATACAGTAGTCCGAATGATCCAGACGTAAATACAGTTTTGATCATCCGAGTTAACCATTCAGTAGTCCGAATGATCCAGACGTAAATACAGTTTGGATTGTCTGAGTTAACAATACAGTAGTCCGAATGATCCAGACGTAAATACAGCTTGGATCATCCGAGTTAACCACACAACAGTCCGAATGATCCAGACGTAAATAAAGTTTGGATCATCCGAGTTAACCATAAAGTACTCCGAATGATCCAGACGTAAATATAGTTTGGATCATCCGAGTTAACCATACTGTAGTCCGAATGATCCAAACGTAAATACAGTTTGGATCGTCTGAGTTAACAATACATAAGTCTGAATGATCCAGACGTAAATACAGCTTGGATCATCCGAGTTAACAATACAGTAGTCCGAATGATCCAGACGTAAATACAGCTTGGATCATCCGAGTTAACCACACAACAGTCCGAATGATCCAGACGTAAATACAGATTGGATCATCCGAGTTAACCACCCAACAGTCCGAATGATCCAGACGTAAATACAGTTTGTATCATCCGAGTTAACCACCCAACAGTCCGAATGATCCAGACGTAAATACAGTTTGTATCATCCGAGTTAACCATACAGTAGTCCGAATAATTCAGACGTAAATACAGTTTTGATCATCCGAGTTAACCATACAGTAGTCTGAATGATCCAGACGTAAATACAATTTGGATCATCCGAGTTAACCATACAGTAGTCTGAATGATCCAGACGTAGATACCGCCTAAATCATCTGAGTTAACCACACAACAGTCCGAATGATCCAGACGTAAATAAAGTTTGGATCATCCGAGTTAACCATAAAGTACTCCGAATGATCCAGACGTAAATATAGTTTGGATCATCCGAGTTAACCATACAGTAGTCCGAATGATCCAGACGTAAATACAGTTTGGATCGTCTGAGTTAACAATACATTAGTCCGAATGATCCAGACGTAAATATATCTTGGATCATCCGAGTTAACCATACAGTAGTCCGAATGATCCAGACGTAAATACAGCTGTGATCATCCGAGTTAACCACACAACAGTCCGAATGATCCAGACGTAAATACAGCTTGGATCATCCGAGTTAACGACCCAACAGTCCGAATGATCCAGACGTAAATACAGTTTGTATCATCCGAGTTAACCATACAGTAGTCCGAATGATCCAGACGTAAATACAGTTTTGATCATCCGAGTTAACCATACAGTAGTCTGAAAGATCCAGACGTAAATACAATTTGGATTGTCCGAGTTAACCATACAGTAGTCTGAATGATCCAGACGTAGATATCGCCTAAATCATCTGAGTTAACCACACAACAGTCCAAATGATCCAGACGTAAATACAGCTTGGATCATCCGAGTTAACCACACAACAGTCCGAATGATCCAGACGTAAATACAGCTTGGATCATCCGAGTTAACCACACAGCAGTCCGAATGAGCCAGACGTAAATACAGCTTGGATCAACCGAGTTAACCACACAGCAGTCCGAATGAATCAGACGTAAATACAGCTTGGATCATCCGAGTTAACCATACAGTAATCTGAATGATCCAGACGTAAATACAGCTTGGATCGTCTGAGTTAACCATACAGTAGTCCGAATGATCCAGACGTAAATACAGTTTTGATCATCCGAGTTAACCATTCAGTAGTCCGAATGATCCAGACGTAAATACAGTTTGGATTGTCTGAGTTAACAATACAGTAGTCCGAATGATCCAGACGTAAATACAGCTTGGATCATCCGAGTTAACCACACAACAGTCCGAATGATCCAGACGTAAATAAAGTTTGGATCATCCGAGTTAACCATAAAGTACTCCGAATGATCCAGACGTAAATATAGTTTGGATCATCCGAGTTAACCATACTGTAGTCCGAATGATCCAAACGTAAATACAGTTTGGATCGTCTGAGTTAACAATACATTAGTCTGAATGATCCAGACGTAAATACAGCTTGGATCATCCGAGTTAACAATACAGTAGTCCGAATGATCCAGACGTAAATACAGCTTGGATCATCCGAGTTAACCACACAACAGTCCAAATGATCCAGACGTAAATACAGATTGGATCATCCGAGTTAACCACCCAACAGTCCGAATGATCCAGACGTAAATACAGTTTGTATCATCCGAGTTTACCATACAGTAGTCCGAATAATTCAGACGTAAATACAGTTTTGATCATCCGAGTTAACCATACAGTAGTCTGAATGATCCAGACGTAAATACAATTTGGATCATCCGAGTTAACCATACAGTAGTCTGAATGATCCAGACGTAGATACCGCCTAAATCATCTGAGTTAACCACACAACAGTCCGAATGATCCAGACGTAAATAAAGTTTGGATCATCCGAGTTAACCATAAAGTACTCCGAATGATCCAGACGTAAATATAGTTTGGATCATCCGAGTTAACCATACTGTAGTCCGAATGATCCAAACGTAAATACAGTTTGGATCGTCTGAGTTAACAATACATAAGTCTGAATGATCCAGACGTAAATACAGCTTGGATCATCCGAGTTAACAATACAGTAGTCCGAATGATCCAGACGTAAATACAGCTTGGATCATCCGAGTTAACCACACAACAGTCCGAATGATCCAGACGTAAATACAGCTTGGATCATCCGAGTTAACGACCCAACAGTCCGAATGATCCAGACGTAAATACAGTTTGTATCATCCGAGTTAACCATACAGTAGTCCGAATGATCCAGACGTAAATACAGTTTTGATCATCCGAGTTAACCATACAGTAGTCTGAATGATCCAGACGTAAATACAATTTGGATTGTCCGAGTTAACCATACAGTAGTCTGAATGATCCAGACGTAGATATCGCCTAAATCATCTGAGTTAACCACACAACAGTCCAAATGATCCAGACGTAAATACAGCTTGGATCATCCGAGTTAACCACACAACAGTCCGAATGATCCAGACGTAAATACAGCTTGGATCATCCGAGTTAACCACACAGCAGTCCGAATGATCCAGACGTAAATACAGTTTGGATCATCCGAGTTAACCATACAGTAGTCCGAATGATCCAGACGTAAATACAGGTTTGATCATCCGAGTTAACCATAAAGTAGTCTGAATGATACAGACGTAAATACAATTTGGATCATCCGAGTTAACCATACAGTAGTCTAAATGATCCAGACGTAGATACAGCTTGGATCGTCTGAGTTAACCATATAGGGTCATATCGGGTTTCGATAGAGACTTGATGATCCATCAGCAATCTCGTTGACAGGACGTAAGTTGAACTGTTTCAATCGAAACAAGATACTACCTCCACACACAGTTATTATTTTGAACTATTTCTCTTATTTTTCTAAGATTTTCGTTATACTTTATATACTCACTGTTGTTTCCTATACTAAAGAAGCATCATCTGTTTATCTGTTAATCTGTTGAATGTTTCGGTTTGAAAAGGTCAATAAAAGTCATAAAACCCCATTAATGATGTAAGATGTTTTTCTTTTATATAACATCGGTATTCAAAACTCTTAAAATAAGGAAATTAAGAATAATCTGTGGTATTTGACCAAACACACTATATGGCATTTTCCCTTCAAAACACAACAAAAACGTTACAATAACCATATTCTTTTCTTATCAGTAAAACACGTCGATACAGTGGTATATAGGCTAGTTCTACACCTATTTTTTCAGAGACGGGGTCAGGTACACTTTTAAGGCTAGATGTAAATAGTAAAGAGGAGCGGGCACTTTTAACACCGTTTTATTGGGCAGTTCTGCCGGTCGATCATAACAAAGTGTGTACGACTATAATACCAATTTATACATATTGGATTTCAATTACTTCAATGTTAATCCCTGTTTTTCTCTGATACTAGTGTGTAAATAGCTTCCAGTCTAAGTACCACTACTACACATTGGGTAGTCAAGAAAGCAGCCCTAGTGTGTCCCTGAGAAATATGGCCATTGGCTCGGAACGATAATTGTATGTTGTTAGGATACGGAAAAATAGTGAGAATCATGAATAGGTACACTGTAGGTATAATGAAAAATTACATGTATAAATTCATCACGACACTTATGTACCCAGTAACGATGTGATATCCCATGGGTCAACACTCTGTTGCATAGAATAGAATTGTATTGACCTATGCATGCAAACATGTTTCGCCATACAATATCAAACCTGTTTTATATAAGAATGCATACATACTGTGTGCATTGTCGGAGTTTCTGAAAGTGATGTCTGACGACCACAAACTCAAAGTAGGAGATAATGAACTATTTTACAAAATATGGAATGAGTTGGTCTCCATAATACTCAATGATAAAGATATGGTCAATGATTTCGTGCTAGACCATCTTTTCGAACATCACAACGACTAGTAACTAAAAAGTACCATGACCTGTCTGTCATAGAATACAATGAAGAAGGATATTTTTGTTATTTCGATCATGCAGTAAAGTGAATCATGACGAGTAGTGGGCGATACAAGAGAAAGGATTAAGAAAACAAGACATTAGTAGTAAAGCAGTTAACCGGTGCTAAAACCGCTCGGCCTTTTTAATCCCATTATATACCCCGTGAACATTCTATAAGATTGGAAATCAACAAATGCCTTTATTTATATTCTATTTAACTAAAAGAGAAGTGGCGTAGCGCCTTACTGTGTGGAAATTAACAATTCTATTTTTTAACACATTTATTTCTTTTGTTGTAAGATGTAAGTATTAAAGATATTATCTAGATTTGTCTTTATGTTTAGGCTTATTTCATTTTGTATCCAAAGTTTGCTCGTTGTTCATACTTATCCAACAATATGTGCCCGTGTTAATTATGTTCTAAAGCACTTTGCTGGCCACCATGTCATTTCAAAACATTTATAGATTTCGTTTTTTGCAGTACGTTGTTGTATTTTTCAAAGAAACGATTTGTCTATGAATATGATGAAGTGAATAATTGATTTTCATGTTTGCATGAAGTCATTTAAAAATTATTTGGCGACCAGAAATTCACATCATCATATTCATTCAAACAGCGTTAATGAGAGTCAAGATTTGCTAACAAATATGCGTAATAGAAATTATTACATACTTCGACATGAAAAATTAAGTGAAATTTCCAAGCACTGCCTTTTCTCGTTCATACAGCTACAGAAGTTGAGAAGTTAAGCCAACATTAAGCATACAATTCAGTTTTTTAAGAGTTTAACTACACCTTTCTATATGTACAACGACATGCGGGAGTAATTGAGCAGTGTTTACCCATCTTGTATGTGTACAGGTTGTCCACTGTGCGGAAGTTAGCCTGGAAACATGTGACCGGTTCCTCGGACGATGATTGGATGGACAGAGTGAACCACAAGGCGACTGTTGCCCTGCTTCTACTGTTCGCCGTAGTCTGTTCTACAGGACAGTACATTAACGATCCGATACACTGCTGGTGCCCTGCATTCTTTACAGGTAAACCACCAACTGTACCAAAATGTAGAGAGTGACAGCTTGACCATGAATTGAATAAATGAACGATGTTCACCTCCTCATAGGGGATACGATGCTTCGTACAGGGTGAACAAGCATATAATAAAGTCGATCCTGTGTATCTTTGCATATGCAAGTGGTACACAAACTGTTTTATATTTTAGCTAGAAATCAACTTTCTAAGATACCATATCCTAACCATTTGCAAGATTATAAACTAAGATAATTTTATAAGGGTACGAATGACATCACGAAACAAGGTGAAATGCAAGGGGTAATTCATTGTTCTTCTCCAATGTTGTGCTTTAATATTTTATGAAGTCCATTGAGAAGCACAAACAGTCAGCCAAGCGAAGCTGCACATCGAATCTGATTCCATTCATATTTCATTTGAATTCCTGAAATAAATGCGTAGACAGGTGCTAAAGTTATCAGATGGAAACTTCGACAATGACCTATTCACACAGCTTTCAAACAGTCGTAAATCATCCGATATAAAGAAAAAGTGTTATGAGGGTTGTCAGTAACTCTGCACCTAGACAAGGCTCTCCCATAGGCTGGTTTGGCATGAATTTGCGGTTCGAGCATATTCCTTACCCCTAGATAAACAATATAATTAAGATGTCGGACAAAACTATCCTCCAAAAAATATGACAAATACTTGAGCTCGGGATGGAATTTATACAATACAACGTTGAAACGGTATTCAGTAAGAATACGATTTCCAATTTTATCAAAATTGTCGCATATGTTCTTTGATCTAATTGCGAACTTGATGTATTTCGTCCAGTTTATAGGAATGAACGCAAATTTACTCTCTGCAAATATTTGTTTATACATAAACGTATACGAAATACATATTTCATACTGTATACTTTGACACTATTTCACACACGTGTCTGTCGTTCCCAGACGTGTTTGTAAAGTACACCAACAACTACTGCTGGATCGCCAACACCTACCACATTCCCATGACGTCACACATCCCGGCAAATCTCGAGGCGAGACGAGACAATCCGATAGTTTATTACCAATGGGTTCCCTTTATACTGCTGACCCAGGCGCTGCTGTTTAAGTTACCGTACTTTGCCTGGCACATGGTTAGCAAGAAGAGTGGGATAGACATGACCAAACTCTGCGATATGATCGACTCGGTTCAGGTAGGGTCAATGATTTCGACCGTTCGTCATACTGTTTAATATCAATATAACATCAATATATGTACCCAGCTTGACAAGCTCTCATGTAGAGTGAATGTGGACTATATCCGTCACTTATGAGCCGGTGATGGCATAGTAATCGAAAACTGTTAACAGAATGTAGCTCAAAAATAACTTAACTTAATACATTGTGTAATGTATCGCTCGTCAATGCATTGCATTGGCCCACCAAGTAAAAGGTTTTCCATTCTATCCATCACAGGGTTTTACAGAGAATTTGATGAAAAGTTTCCTCCCTGGTTACTGACGTCGGCGCAATTTCTTATTCAACATAGATGTGATGCCCATTTGTATAATGTGTCAGAAGCTATCTTATCAAAAGTTGAAGATCTGTGAAGAACCAAAATATTAATAGTCTCCCGACTTCCTTATGCATGATTTGAAAAGCTTTCATATGAACTGAACAAATAATTTCCTCTAAAGAATTAACATAATGATCTCGGATTACCAACAATGATATCTTTATTACACCCCTTTCCAATGTTGATATCAGCTAGTCTGTCTAAGTACATTTCATTTATTTTTATGTAGTTTCAGAAGCCAGAGAAGAGAGATGTCCAGGTGGTGAATATAGCCCGTTATATCCATCGCTGGTTGTTAGATCGACAGATCCACCACACCAGCTTCTCGGGCCGGGTCAAACAACAACTCTCGCGTATCCTCGTGTTCTGTTTCGGTCAGCGACACGGCCATTTTCTTACCGGCTACTACATGTTCATCAAGCTCCTCTACTGTATTAACGGAGTTACCCAGTTCTTCATGTTGAACGGTTTTCTCGCCATCGATTACTGGCTGTACGGATTCGAGAAGTTATCGTGTATGTTTAGGGATTGTCCGATTATGGTCGAGTCCAAAGTGTTTCCCAGAGTGACTCTGTGTGATTTTGAAATCCGCCAACTAGAGAACTTACATATGCATACAGTCCAGTGTATTCTCCCCTTTAATATGATCAACGAGAAAATGTTCACTATTATTTGGTTCTGGATGTTTTTTGTCGCGATTCTCAACGTCTGTTTCTTCTTGGGTACTATCTATCATTTCATTGTGAAACACAATCGCGAGGTTTACGTTAGGAAGTACCTACGTGCGGTGAATGAGATAGAAACAAGGGCAGATAAAAACCTCGCTAAATGTTTCGCAAACCATTTCCTGAGGAACGACGGCTGTTTTGTGTTACGGGTTGTCAATACAAACACGACCGACATGTTCTTGTCTGACGTGATCAAAGCGCTATGGTTATTGTATAAAGAAGGGCAGGACAAGGACAGTGAAGGGCTGCCGGTGGTACAGCCTCTCAAGTCAGTGGGTGATGAGTTCGAACAGGCATTCGCCGAAAATTATTACAATGGTGGAATGAGCAAACATACAGACACATATTAAAGGCTAGTTTCGTGAATGTGGAATCAAATGTTTCCGGATTTAAAAATCCGTTTTGAAGGAGCGGCATTAAAGCTCTAAGAGCGGTTTATCGTTGTACACTCCGAAAACCAACTAGCTATGGGATTTGTAAGTCGACGGTGCAATGTTTGAGATGGATTCACTTTGAAGTGAGGAGATAACATGTCACTTGACCTTGAAGGACGTGAGCGACGACAACCCGAACTTGCTATATGATAATGGCAAAATATATCTAGGCGTTCAAATAAAAGCTAATGATTCGTTCGTTTTGGTTTTGGTTTGTAGTTATTATTATTCTATACAAGGTCCCTTGTTTAACACAGTCACTGTGCACCATGTCGAACTTTATTAACCTTTCTTTAAAACAATCTCCTGAGTTTAGTTCAAACTTATCTATTTTACATCAATTGTGAAACTTAGTTCTTACAACTTAGGTTAATAACTCTCGATTCCTGTTCCTGGATCATAACCAGTGCTCGCGCCGAATGTGTATTAATGAAAGGTCGCAAGGCGGAACCCGCTTTTCATGGGATTCGAACCCTCGTGTCTATAACCATGCGTCCGAATGAGCCTTTTGGACATAGGTTTTAATCTACTATGCAAATTGGAAATCTGTTTTTCCAGATATTTGAAACAGGGCAAAAAGCAAACTATGAACAATCTCCACAACTGGATGGCATGAATTTACCAAATCATAAAATGTTATGGTTATAATTTATAATTCAATTAAACATGTGCAACAATCGGTTTTAACACTAATTTAACACAATCAACCAAGCCAACAACAACAGCAACAACAACAACAACATAACTGTACAGATTCAAGCGCGAAACACCGTTACTTTCAAAAGCACCGGCTGCTTTTCCGCTTGAAGCACGTTGGATCATATGTGGGAGAATATAGGTAATGCAGTTGACTTTTTTTATTTCATAATGACAGAAACGGTTTTCCAAACAGTTTGGATAAATAAAAAGATATTAGGCTATGCATTCTTCGTAGTAAAAAACAGACAAGTTCTATAAGCTACCTCTTGTTATTTGAGTATTTGACTGCTTCGATAAACACGTTTTAAACATGCACTATCTTTCTTATAGATTCTTATGATTACGACACTACTTTCTTTGTTCGATGATGAATGGGTAATGTGATGGCAGTCTATATCATACAAACTAGGGCAGCACTTTTTGGAAATCCCCCCGTCTTACTTGACTGTTCATTAACTAAAAAATTAAACCCAAGTTGATTCAGGGTCGATGTCGCACTAGTCATTTGCCATCCTTACTTCTCCCCTGTGTCGGCACAGAGTTGCAGATTACCCGAGATTTCCGGCGATTCGTTGTTGAAAGTCGACCGTCAGATGAACGTTGTCAAGGCCACGAAGAGTCCGTAAATAGTCGAAGCTGTTTTTCTGCGCTTGCGTGTTAATGCCCAGACTGGTATACAATCCCTTCAGTCCGGCTGCCCGCGCCTTCTCGATTGTGTTGGTGTAATCCGCCTGGGCCACAGTCCGCAGCTTGTTCGACTCGGAGTCCGCTTCCTGCTGAATTTCTTGGGCTTCGTTTCGAATCGATTGGACCTGAAGTGTACAAGGGTGAAACAGCCTGAACGGTGTGTATCCTACGTGTTGTTCACCAACTTGTCGTCTGTTTCCCTCTATGCATTAATAATCATGACGCGATATATTCAATACTCGACAGTCTTCCAAACACAGTCAATAAACAATAGAGCGATACGCATTATATATCGACAGGATGGAAAAGTAGCATTTATCAAATAATGCACGTGGACGAATCACGTGGTCGAACATTTCGGACGGCCCCGATGATATTTTAGATACTCAGTACAGCGTGTAATTAATGCTAATCAGGTAGGTCAACAAACGGTGAATGTTGGTGAATAATACATGAACACCACACTCTGTCTGATCCATCACCTTTTCAATACCGAAGTAGCATTGGTGAACAATTAAACCGACCTTTCCAGGACAGTAACTATTCAGTGTTTATGGGTGGCGGGAGGGGTCTCTATCAATATGCGGAGGTTAATATTGCAACATATAATTAGGCTGGGAAATACAAGTAACAGATATATTTTCTGTTGTTAGAAACGAGAAACACTCAGGCTTCACGATGAAATGCAATCACTCACACACACACAGAAAGCATGTTTGTGTATATCTAAATATTGTTTAAGTACGGCATCTATGCTACTATATTGCTAGCTCATATATCCTGACCCTCAGTGTACCTATCCATGTTGTTGATATTTTTCTACTAGTTCTACATCAAATCGTTTAAAGCAATACCTACTTGTACATACAATCGGTAAGCTACAAGTTTTGAGTTTTATACCAATATGCGATCACTCTTTAAATGAATTCAATACAATATCATCTATTCTTCTCTAACCATTGATCAAATAATGATAATGCAGAGAATCAGTGGTTTGGAGGAATAAAGAGCAGTACTGATAAGGTAATACAAGGGTCATGAATAGATGCGCTGATCGCCGCAATATATCTGAAATATTTTTGAAAATAATTTCAGTCGAACGACCAACTCTCGTTTATATGTGAGCGACGAATAACCCATGTCGTAATGACTTCCTCACACATCGGTTATGGGGTTTGTTTCAAACTATTGTTTCATATTCGATACCACCAGTGTTATTGAGGGACAACAATACAACAGCGAACGGTTCTTGTCGTTTTTACGAGATGTGTTCCCTAGGTCCAGATATGAGGTATTATAATTGTCAATCATAAATCGTATATATTTCTAAACTATTGATTCATACGACAAGACCATATGACCATCTCAAAAGTTCTGTCGTGTCTATAAACAGCCGAGACGTTGAGCTATGTTTGATGATCGAGTTAAACCCTTTACCAAACGCCAGATTTTCGTCTCTCCCAAATTGAAAGAGGTTGCAGACGACATTTCAAAATGTGTTGAAATTAAAAAACAATCTTCTGATAGGGCAGAAATCATTGTGGTAAAAGGAGAAATTGCTCGTCACAAACACTTCCTCCCTTTTCCACAATGTTTTCCACAGTCGTCTGCAAAAAACTGGTCCAATATCGATATTATTTGTTGATGGGTTAAGCCTGTTTGGTAATGGGTTAAGCCTGTTTGATAATGGGTTAAGCCTGTTTGGTAATGGGTTAAGCCTGTTTGGTAAAGGGTTAAGCCTGTTTGGTAATGGTTAAGCCTATTTGGTAATGGGTTAAGCCTGTTTGGTAATGGGTTAAGCCTGTTTGGTAAAGGGTTAAGCCTGTTTGGTAATGGGTTAAGCCTGTTTGGTAATGGGTTAAGCCTATTTGGTAATGGGTTAAGCCTGTTTGGTAATGGGTTCAGCCTGTTTGATAATGGGTTAAGCCTGTTTGGTAATGGGTTAAGCCTGTTTGTTGATGGGTTAAGCTTGTTTGGCAATGGGTTAAGCCTGTTTGGTAATGGGTTAAGCCTGTTTGGTAATGGGTTAAGCCTGTTTGGTACCATGCCCTGAGTTTCCTTCCTGATGACGGTGGCGTTCTGTAGGAGTTTCTCTCTCAGACCCTTTTCTTGAAGCACCAACGCCTCCATATATCGGTCCTCCACATCATTAGGAATCTCGATCTGTAACCAATAATCATAGAGTTGGTAAAACGGATCTTTATATAGTATCGCTCACTAATACATCACTATCGTCGTCAACTAAATGTGATACAAATCTCGATCTGTAAACAATAATCATAGAGTTGGTAAAACGGATCTTTATTTAGTATCGATGACTAAAACATTACTATCGTCGTCAAATAAATGTGATACAAGTGTGAATTTGGATTACAGTTAACAATTATTTACGTTTTAATGATCGTTTTACATTGAACCATTTATCATTAGGCCCAGTTTTATGCATTTTTAGCTACTTTAGTCAATTATCCAACACAAATACAGAGTTTTCCGTTGTAGTCGAAAATCTGCATATATTTGTATTGTAGAAAACTATCTGAACAGATCAATTTTCATTGATGTAAACTATAATTCTCATAAAAAGTGTTGATATCTCTTAATATCATTGGTTACTTAAAAAACATGCACAGAGGTATATCACTTATTTCATTTACTTGCATGGTACCAATTTTTTGAAAACCCGAACACATTATAAACGGTTTCAATCAGTAATAATACCAAATACCATCATATTATCTTATCATACTTATACATTGTCAAAAAGCAGCTACTCATACCGAAGGGATATTCATTGTAACCTATCACCACCATTGTTCAATATCACCATTTGTGTTTTAACTATTACAGTTATTTTATATTGTTGTCGTTAATTACTCATAAAATTGGTAAATATGAATTCAGGAAAAAGTACGATGAAATTAACTACAGTCACTAGCGAACTATCGTACCTATAACGGTGGAGATCAGATTTGTATGCGAATCTATAATTGAGGTCAGATTTGTACGCGAATCTATAATTGAGGACAGATTTGTATACGAATCTATGATTGAGGTCAGATTTGTATACGAATCTATAATAATGACGTATCCATCCCGTAATAGCGTTACATGTTATGTATGTGGTAGTACTGACATACCTTTGCAAGTTGGAAGTATTTCACGTCCACATTCAGACCTTTATCACTTTCCTGTTATAACGTAATAGCGTTACATGTTATGTATGTGGTAGTACTGACATACCTTTGTAAGTTGGAAATATTTCACGTCCACTTTCAGACCTTTATCACTTTCCTGTTTTTACGTTATAGCGTTACATGTTATGTATGTGGTAGTATTGACATACCTTTGTAAGTTTGACGTATTTCTCGTCCACATTCAGACCTTTATCACTTTCCTGCTATAACGTTATAGCGTTACATGTTATGTATGTGGTAGTACTGACATACCTTTGTAAGTTGGAAGTATTTCACGTCCACGTTCAGACCTTCGTCACTTTCCTGTTATAACGTTATAGCGTTACATGTTATGTATGTGGTAGTACTGACATACCTTTGTAAGTTGGAAGTATTTCACGTCCACGTTCAGACCTTTATCACTTTCCTGTTATAACGTTATAGCGTTACATGTTATGTATGTGGTAGTACTGACATACCTTTGTAAGTTGGAAGTATTTCACGTCCACATTCAGACCTTTATCACTTTCCTGTTATAACGTTATAGCGTTACATGTTATGTATGTGGTAGTACTGACATACCTTTGTAAGTTGGAAGTATTTCACGTCCACATTCAGACCTTTATCACTTTCCTGTTATAACGTAATAACGTTACATGTTATGTATGTGGTAGAACTGACATACCTTTGTAAGTTGGAAGTATTTCACGTCCACGTTCAGACCTTTGTCACTTTCCTGTTATAACGTTATAGCGTTACATATTATGTATGTGGTTATACTGACATACCTTTGTAAGTTGGAAGTATTTCACGTCCACATTCAGACCTTTATATCTTTCCTGCTATAACGTAATAACGTTACATGTTATGTATGTGGTAGTACTGACATACCTTTGTAAGTTGGAAATATTTCACGTCCACATTCAGACCTTTATCACTGTCCGTACATGTACTGATCGGTTTACAGTCGGCTGGACAAGCTGCAAAACGCAATTAACACTCATCAACCATTGTAGTGCTAGAACAGACTTCATGCTTATGTAAACAAGTTAGATATAGGCCAGTCGCCAAATAAATTAGCGACTGCCGTCCTGTGATCTAACCTGTTTGTTACTCTGAGTATCTTTCGTCATTATAATTTAGCTGATATTTAATGTTTTGGAAAGCAGACGACACTAAAACCTATATTTAGAAAATTACCCAGCATTCTAAGAGTTAAACGTACTAGAGGCAAATATCCGCCTATATCCATGCTTTGTCACTTTTTTTTATCTTTTCAAAGAGGAAGAAACATGACCTTGTAACACAAAGAATAATATAACATTTACAATGTTATCATTGCAATACTGTTTTTGTGTTAGATTCAATACAGTTTCGTGATTTCATTTTCACTTAAAATTGTGGAGTACACGTTCTTGATCTATGAAACATAGGGTGGTTTTATTGTCTTTCTACGTGGCATTATTCCGATAGCTTTTAACGTTAGACTATTTACTGTATTTAGCATAACCAAGGGTCAATAGGCTTGTGCTGAAAACAAGCATTGTGGTTCCAAGTTCTGAAGCTTAAACCCCTTACTTAGATTTGTAGTGAGAAAATGGTGAATTTGTACTCCTTATATACCTTTAACACGTGACATCACACAACGAAAAAAATCCAGACTATTTAAGAAAATGATAGAACCAAGTTATATCGTGACTGTTAATATTCAGGTGTAAAATGTAATACTACAATTTTCCCAACTTAATATACCTACCCTATAGATGTACACAAAAATGGGTATATCAAACTAAAGAGTTATCTTTAAACTGATAAAAAAAGCATTACTCTTTAAACTTTCTAGCTATTACAAACAGGCATTTATAATAAGAAGTTACTATTGTATAGAATAGAAAATAGTTTCAGGCATTGTATTAAGTTTATCTAAGTCGTCACTCTCATCCTGTATGCTTATCAAATTTTGCTTTTTATGCATATGTATAAGTTGTAAATGTACATGTCATTTTCATAGCATGCATGTAAATACATAATTGTAATAACTATGAGCCCATGCGCTTAATGTTGAAATAAAATTATGTTATGTTATGTTAACAAATAAAAGCTCTACATATACATAACATAACAACAATGGGTTTATCCTTTTGCCAAAACTTGTATACTTTGTGTTTGTAATTCATTGTCTAAAGACTTCTGGCGATAAAGTATATTTAAAGTAAAGACAATACCAAAAGTATATTCGTCACAATCAGGTCGACAGCACATCCCGCCCAATCTCTGTCGAATGGCCCGATATAACTCCGCCTCCACCAAAGCCCGTTTGCTTACCAGCTCGCGTGTGTTGTATACAGGCACGGCACCCTTTCGGAAATAGAAGTTTTTGTGTAAGTTACAGTCCTTTGTCATTAGTTATCAATGTACGGCTTAATATCTGATATTTCCTGGTGCAAAAGCGGGATCCTTAATTTATCATTCAAACTTATACCAATTCTCCTTATAACTGCGCGACTTATGCACCTCAACTCATGCATCCTAAACCCTTAGTGCAAAGGGAAAAGTCAACCTTTAATTTATTAACGGGTTTGCCGTGTTAAAGGTCTATCAACGTACACACAAGAACACCTTAATTTCAGATTCAAACAAAAGGTTTGTCTGTATTTGACTTGAAATAGTGATAAACTTATACATAGTTACGTCAAATGAATCTTTTGGTTTATAAGGGTAGGTCAATTGACATGAAAAAATGTCAAAAACTAAACGACACATTTCCTTATCAGTCTATGCTTTGGTAAACTATGATTCCATCGACTCATATATGTTAATCTAAAATACATGGAGCCAAACAAAAAATATTCAGTTGTTATATAAAGTGATAGACCATGAGGTGGAGTGTGATTATTCTTTTTGGTTTTATTTGAAAGACTGACCTTTATAGCATCCACGGCGCTTGAGGAAATGACGTCTTCGTAGAATATGTCAAACTGGGCATGCAGCAAGGGTAACTCGTCTTTACGGATAAAATACTGGAAATGACACGTGATTGTGACCTGAAAACATAGAGAATGGGTAACTCGTCTTTCCGGATAAAATACTGGAAAGAACACGTGTTTGTGACCTGCAAACAAAGCGCAAGGTTAACTCGTCTTTACGGATAAAATACTGGAAATAACACGTGATTGTGACCTGCAAAGATAAAGCAAGGGTAACTCGTCTTTACGGATAGAATACTGGAAATGATACGTGATTGTTACCTGCAAACATATAGCAAGGGTAACTCGTCTTTACGGATAAAAAATACTGGAAATGATACGTGATTTTGACCTGCAAACAAAGAGCAAGGGTAACTTGTCTTTACGGATAAAATACTGGAAATGACACGTGATTGTGACCTGCAAAGATAAAGTAAGGGTAACTCGTCTTTACGGATAAAATACTGGAAATGACACGTGATTGTGACCTGCAAACATAGAGCAAGAGTAACTCGTCTTTACGGATAGAATACTGGAAACGACACGTGATTGTGACCTGTAAACATAGTGGAAGAGTAACTCGTCTTTACGGAAAGAATACTGGAAATGACACGTGATTGTGACCTGCAAACATAGAGCATTGGTAAGTCGTCTTTAAGGATGAAATACTGGAAATGACACGTAATTGTGACCTGCAAAAATAAAGCAAGGGTAACTCGTCTTTACGGATAAAATACTGGAAATGACACGTGATTGTGACCTGCAAACATAGAGCATGGGTAAGTCGTCTTCACGGATAAAATACTGGAAATGACACGTGATTGTGACCTGCAAACATAGAGCATGAGTAACTCGTCTTTACGAATAAAATACTAGAAATGACACCTGATTGTGACCTGCAAACATAGAGCAAGAGTAACTCGTCTTTACGGATAAAATACTGGAAATGACACGTGATTGTGACCTGCAAAGATAAAGCAAGGGTAACTCGTCTTTACGGATAAAATACTGGAAATGACACGTGATTGTGACCTGCAAACATAGAGCATGGGTAACTCGTCTTTACGGATGAAATACTGGAAATGACACGTGATTGTGACCTGCAAACATAGAGCATGAGTAACTCGTCTTTACGGATAAAATACTGGAAATGACACGTGATTGTGACCTGCAAACATAGAGCATTGGTAACTCGTCTTGATGGATAAAATACTGGAAATGACACGTGATTGTGACCTGCAAACATAGAGCAAGAGTAACTCGTCTTTACGGATAAAATACTGGAAATGACACGTGATTGTGACCTGCAAAGATAAAGCAAGGGTAACTCGTCTTTACGGATAGAATACTGGAAACGACACGTGATTGTGACCTGTAAACATAGAGCATGGGTAACTCGTCTTTACGGATAAAATGCTGGAAATGACACGTGATTGTGACCTGCAAACAAAGAGAATGGGTAACTCATCTTTACGGATAAAATACTGGAAATGACACGTGATTGTGGCCTGCAAACATAGAGCATGAGTAACTCGTCTTTACGGATAAAATACTGGAAATGACACGTGATTGTGACCTGCAAACATAGAGCATGAGTAACTCGTCTTTACGGATAAAATACTGGAAATGACACGTGATTGTGACCTGCAAACATAGAGCAAGAGTAACTCGTCTTGATGGATAAAATACTGGAAATGACACGTAATTGTGACCTGCAAACATAGAGCAAGAGAGTAACTCGTCTTTACGGATAAAATACTGGAAATGCCTGCAAACATAGAGCAAAAGTAACTCGTCTTTACGGATTTAATACTGGAAATGACACGTGATTGTGACCTGCAAACATAGACAATGGGTAAGTATAATCAAATGGTTGTTAAATTTCTGAATATAAAGTAAATGTTACTCATGTTTAGTTGAGAGATACTGAAAGGGTTCTGAGGAAAATACAATGATGGTCACTTATATGCATTTAATGAAATATAACTAATAATATACTAGACGTGACAAAATTGAATAGATGCAACGCTGCTCATTAGTATCTTTCTGATTAACATGATCAGTTTAACTGTAAAGAATATAAACTTCTTGTTCTTTGTATAAATAATGTTTTATTACGAGCAACTATTTGGATTTATGTTGATGTAACGATACTTTTCCTCTACACCAATGGTTGGCTGACTTACCTCTAACTTGTCAGCAGTGAACACGTCTATTCTAAGGCTGACAGAATGAGATCCGGCGTTAAACACTTTAAACTCGAAATCCGGTCCCAGAAAGTATTTCCCCCCGGAGAACACCTCTTCCGTGTCGACTGAGCCCGTACTCTTCTGACGCTTGAAGCCGAACTGTCAAACGATAGATAGGTCATTATATGATATTTACACTGAGAGCAGACAGACTAACTGTTGATCATTTGACTTCCTTTTCACGATGCCACTACATTGGTTATATCATGCCGATGATTATTAATATTTAACAAGTCTGTGTTGTCACTCTAACGACAGTATACCATTTGGGCTCATTAACGATATTAGGGATTTAGGCTTACGGATTTAAAGTAAAATTTACATTTGAAAAGATATCACAGAAAACACCATACCAGCATAGTTATTTCAGTCAAATGATATTTATACCTGTCATGTATACACGTGGTTAAACTGTGTACATCCAGAACTGCGGTGGAGGTATGATCAATTTACCTCAGTTCTACCCTGTTCGGCTTTTTATCAGTTCTTAATATATGATGATAATAATATTTTTTGCTTGTATAGTAGCCATGCATATTTCGTGATAACTGAGCAAACGCCTTGTGCTGAGTTAATCCATTTCTATAAAAATAGTTCACATGTCCGCCATTCAATGTGGCTGCATGTGCTTTGTCCCTTATTCTAGTCTGATTAACAGTTAAAAACGTATTAAAGCCATTTACTTATATAAATGTACGGAATTGTGAGGTAGAACTGTCTTGGAAACAAATACAGGGGACAACATGTTGTTTATAACAACAAGATAACCACTTCGTTGTCATTTCAGGAAGAAACCATAGTGCCAAAAAAGGGTATTATGGCACCGGTAGGTGGTTTCATTTGGTTACAGTGGTTAATTAAAGCGTCTAACGGACCCCCACAAAGTACAGTATGTAATATACATGTACTACAAATATTGCTATTTCAACATCTAACTCATACTAGTCAACAATTATGGGATTCACACAGGATGAACAAGTTATAGTGGTTTGTTAGAGCGTTTACTATAAGTGTCTCCCGCACCCACATAAAGTACAGTATGTAATATACATGTACTACAAATATTGCTATGTCAACATCTAACTCATCCTCGTCAACAATTATGGGATTCACACAAGTAAGCATGGAATGTACAGCATATTGTCAATTAGTCCGAACTCTTTACATTATGATCGCCAATGCAACAGTAATTGCGATCAGAAACTGTAAAAGCATCAGGGCCGTGTCATTACAGACGTCAAATGGCTGTTTTAGTTATTTTCCCTAGTGGCTGGTATCATAATTTACTATCATGTGAACTGCAGTCCAGAGTACCAGTGATTGTGTACCCAGAGGCTGTTACAGTGTATAACTTCTCTACCAACAGTTCCGTTCTCTTTCAAACCACATCATAGTTTATTGAATGCGAACTGAGCCCTCGATGGAGATTATTGCTGTCGGATATATGTGTAAGAAGGTGCCTATTTCCGCGTTTACCTCGTGATATTCCAGCGTTACAAAGCTCATGGGTAATAAGATAACCAGCAGTAAGGCCACCACTCCCACAGCACCGCCGACCAGAATTAACACCTTGTTGTCGGACACAGGCATCCTGTTAGACCCTTAGTGATCACCTGAAATAACAGTACGGTAAGGGTAAGATGGTAAGGTTTATAAAACACTCATTCAAACAGCTGCATTTTGATTGGACAGTATCACACTATTGATTCTGTTGTGGAAACCATAAATAAATGCATTTCTAACTTCAGCGTTTATGAAGGTAGATTATGCCTCGTCACCGAAGCAGAGGGAATGATGATTTCGAAAGGTATTGTACAGCAAATACGATTATATTACATATAGCAAAATATAATATTTTTCAGGACTTGTGTAATAATACCCCAAACTTATTAACCAACATTGTCAGAATGGAATTAACACTTGTAACATAGTTATATCAGTCGGTGCAAATAGGCGAGATAGTATCATGTGCTAGTGAATGAGTGTGGTATATCACAATGGAGAAACTTGGCTAGGAGTATTTACTTCCGCTTTATACCTGATATAGTGTAGAAAAGCTTGCCAAATACAATAACGCGACTACAATATGTTTCTACATTTTTAGATCACTGAGCATCTATATTAAACTACAATCGGAGATGAGAGGATAATTACCTACTTCTTATACTTAAATCATTTAAATAAAATCTGTAGGTCTTCAATAGAAATTCGATACATGGATCACTGGTTCCTTTCCATGGATTAAGTCCCTCGTAAACATTCCAAGTTGACTTGATTTTATCGATTGTTATTGTTTAATCGATAATTGTACGTTTAATGACTACCTGCTGTGGACTGTTCATTCATTACACGAGAACGATTATCTTTAACAAACTATCCAGGGGGAAATAGAATACCTTTTAATACACACGCTTGAACCAACTGACGAGTTTCAGACTCGATGCTAGATATAAATGTACATCTGTATGGGGACGGAAGTATGATTACAGAAACTCATACTTAGCCATACTACATGACCAGGGCTTTGAATTGCAACGGCATTTTGACCTAAAACCCAATGTCTACGTTTTAAACATCAAACGATCGATACTATAAAGTTGTTAACGCTATATAACTAGACCGAGTTTAATAATAAAAGTGTTTGATAGTCGATGGTATTGTTTGCGAGTTGCATTGAAAAAGACTTGTCATTAGATTACTTGTAGAGATCTGAAAGTCACCTATAGGCGTATGTTTTTCACACGTAGACCTGTGTATTCGGTCGGTCTGGAGTTCTCTTGTCGGTTTTGGTCATCGGATTGGGTCTGTTTATCTTTCACGGTTGTCGATATTCTGCATTGTTTGACTGACCCTGACATATTTATGTTCTTATAGCATGTCATGTGAGCCAGTGGTTTGCCTAAACTGTTGGTCATAAAATATATTTCTATTTGGTCCCAAACTAGCGCAGAAATTTGTTTTGATAAAAGGATGTGGTTTGAATGGCAGATCATTGATAGGTACAACATCGTATTTATTTACATCTGTACTTGTTACTTTATTACTGCCCATTTCAAAAGGATAGTCAGATATGTCATAACCGCTTCATATATAGTCAAATATCGAGTTTATTTGTTGTGATGTATGTACTCTCGTCTACAAACCGGTTTATACATTGCTGTGCTATTATTACAGAACATTTTGTGTCGAGATTTAGAAAAAAATGTCCAGCAAAAAACTTGCTCTATTAATACATATGTTTTGCAGGTAAACTATTACAATGGGTTAATATCGGATTCCAATACCTGTACACAGGTCCAATAGTAATCGAGCAAACAGACCTATGGCGTTGTTCAACTCTTATTTCATAGAGACTTGTTATATGGCTTCGACATTAGACGATTTACGTAAATGTTAATGATTAGGAATATCTCGGATCAATTCGCGTCACCTTTTGTCGAAATACATAATATCATTTTATCAATTACTAAAAATCAAATTAACCTGACATCTTTTACGTCTACCATACAATAACGGATAATGGCTTAATATTATGGGCGTGGTTTACACAATATCTCATTACCTATCGATAGTACATATAAGTATAGCGTATATGTAGTTATATCACCTGTAAAATACGTAAACCTACCTCTAAATGTTATATATCAAATCACAATTCACAGGTAGAAATCCATTCAATCCACCCTTCCCCGTTTGATATGTATCCAGGAATGCGAATAGTTGTAACCCGAAGCAGGTTGTGTGAAGCTACATACAGTCGCATTGAAAGATCTCATTGATCCTTAAGTTACCCTCTACACAGTTAACTCTACCCTTCTCATAAACACTCCTCGTGTATATGTTCCCAAATACAGGAGCCTTGGGAAAGCCGTGCTTCTTCAAGTAATAGTGGGCAGTGTAGACAAGTCCAACATCAATCTGCGTTTTTATATAAATGAGAACATAACCATTGATAAAAACTACTTGTTACTTGTTTTCGTGCAAAATTGTATATACAGTTTCCGTTACCCACTTTAATTTTTACGTGGTAAAGGGCCATTTCCATAAGCAAGGTATCATCGATAGAAAAGGCGATCGATCGGGAGCCTGCCATTTTCTACTGTAATATCGTAGTCAATGACACCGCGTCCGTATAAATTAGTACGTCATCAATACTTTATAGTAAGTGACCAAGTCCTTTATTCAAATATACATAACAGGGAAGAAGGGGGAGGGGGATGATTTCGGTTTCTTTAACACGAACGTCCACACTACTTTCATAGTCCGATCAATAAAGCATGTTCTCCTATGCTACGATGTTTCTCGGTTAAGGCAAACATGGAAATGAGATTCAGGTGTTGTAGTTTATTACTCGAATTTAGGTTTTGACCCGTATCTGAATTGCATAAAGCGTGATGTTAGATCTCTAAACGCCTTCTCTTACCTAATCTAACGCAGATAGTTGTTAACGTTACACTTATTACCCATCACAACACGCCTTATATAACGTGCAGTCTGGTGACGAAAGTTATCTGGTGATCTGGTGACTGAAGCTTTCTGGTTATCTGTTAACGGGAGTGATCTGGTTATCTGGTGACTAAGGCTATATGGTAATCTGGTGACGCAAGCTATCTGGTTATCTGGTGACTGAAGGTATATGATTGTCTGGTGACTGAAGGTATATGGTTATCTGGTGATTGAAGGAATATGGATATCTGGTGAGTAAAGGAATCTTGTTATCTGGTAACTGAAGGTATATGGTTATCTGGTGAGTAAAGGAATCTTGTTATCTGATAACTGAAGGTATATGGTTATCTGGTGACTGAATGATTCAAATTATCTGGTAACGGGAGTGATCTGGTTATCTGGTGACTGAAGGTATATGATTGTCTGGTGACTGAAGGTATATGGTTATCTGGTGATTGAAGGAATATGGTTATCTGGTGAGTAAAGGAATCTTGTTATCTGGTAACTGAAGGTATATGGTTATCTGGTGAGTAAAGGAATCTTGTTATCTGGTAACTGAAGGTATATGGTTATCTGGTGACTGAATGATTCTAATTATCTGGTAACGGGAGTGATCTGGTTATCTGGTGACTGAAGCTATCTGGTTATCTGGTGACGCAAGCTATCTGGTTATCTGGTGACTGAAGGTATATGGTTATCTGTTGACTGAAGGTATATGGTTATCTGGTGACTGAAGGTATATGGTTATCTGGTGACTGAAGGTATTTGGTTATCTGGTAAGTGAACGTTTTTTGTTATCTGGTAACTGAAGGTATATGGTTATCTGGTGTCTGACATTTTCTAGTAATCTGGAAACGGGAGTGATATGGTTATCTGGTGACTGAAGGTATCTTGTTATCTGGCAACTGAATGTATATGGTTATCTGGTGACTGAATGTTTCAGGTTAACTGGTAACGGGAGTGATATGGTTATCTGGTGACTGAAGCTATCTGGTTATCTGGTGACGGATGCTATCTGGTTATCTAGTGACTGAAGTTATATTGTTATCTGGTGACGGAAGCTCTCTGGTTATCTGGTGACTGAAGGTATCTGGTTATCTGGTGACTGAAGGTATATGGTTACATGGTGACTAAAGGTATCTTATTATCTGGTGACTGAAGGTATCTGGTTACATGGTGACTGAAGGTACATGGTTATCTGGTGATTGAAGGTATCTTATTATCTGGTGACTGAAGATATATGGTAATCTGGTGACTGAATATATATGGTAATCTGGTGACTCAAGGTATATGGTTATCTGGTGACTCAAGGTATATGGTTATCTGGTGACGGAAACTATCCAGTTATCTGGTGAGGAAGGTGAAGCTTATTACTGATCGAAACTCAATCCTGTCATTTCATCAATTATTTATTATCACAGCGAGAAGTGCATATTTGAATATTGCTTTCGATTCATCACCAATTACTGCACACTGATCTTGAAGTCGGCAGCTTTTTTTTATTTATTACAGTGATCAAAGACAAAAATGTGTCAATAGTACGAGTGGCTCTAAGAGTCTTCCTCGTATTTAATCAGTATGTTATTTGTCCTTATACCAATTGGCAGTGCCTCAAATCACGTACACACGCCTTATGTTGCCCTAATTGTAGTATGGTAAAATCGTTAAATCATTTTGAAAAAACAAGACTACCATAATCGTTACCTATAGATGCAACCAAACATGATTTATATTAAAACAAATAAGCTTGATAGACGTGCAAACGGATCTACAAACAGACGTAAAAACAGACGAACAAACACATTTATAAACAGATGTACTCGCAGACATACATGTACACAGAAGTACAAAAAGACGAATGTCAGAAGTGTATACTGACGTTCATACAGATGTTTATATAGACGTACATTTAGACGAACATACAGAAGAACATTCAGACATACATTCATAGAGACAAACGCACAGACGCACAAACTAACAAAAAAGCAGGCGTACAAACAGATATATGCATAGACAAACAGACAACCAGCGGACGTACATACGTACATACAGACATATGCATAAACGCATATACAAACAAACCAGCAGAGGTACATACAAAGGTACATACAGACATTTGCATAGACGGACATACAAACAAACCAGCAGACGTACATATGGAGGTACATACAGACATTTGCATAGACGGACATACAAACAAACCAGCAGACGTACATATGGAGGTACATACAGACATTTGCATAGACGGACATACAAACAAACCAGCAGACGTTCATACAAAGGTACATACAGACATTTGCATAGACGGACATACAAACGAACCATTAGACGTATATATAGAGGTACATACAGACATTTGCATAGAGGGACATACAAACAAACCAGCAGACGTTCATATAGAGGTTCATACAGACATTTGCATAGACGGACATACAAACGAACCAGCAGCGTACATATAGAGGTACATAAAGACATTTGCATCGACGGACATACAAACAAACCATCAGACGTACATATAGAGGTACATACAGACATTTGCATAGACGGACATACAAACAAACCAGCAGACGTTCATACAAAGGTACATAAAGACATTTGCATAGAGGGACATACAAACAAACCAGCAGACGTTCATATAGAGGTACATACAGACATTTGCATAGACGGACATACAAACAAACCAGCAGACCTAAATATAGAGGTTCATACAGACAAATGCAAAGACGGACATACAAACGAACCATTAGACGTATATATAGAGGTACATACAGACATTTGCATAGAGGGACATACAAACAAACCAGCAGACGTTCATATAGAGGTACATACAGACATTTGCATAGAGGGACATACAAACAACCCAGCAGACGTTCATATAGAGGTACATACAGACATTTGCATAGAGGGACATACAAACAAACCAGCAGACGGACATACAAAGGTACATACAGACATATGCATAGACGGACAAACAAATAAACCAGCGGACGTACATATAGAGGTACATACAGACATTTGCATAGACGGACATACAAACAAATCAGCAGACGTACATATAGAGGAACATACAGATTGCATAGACGGACATACAAACAAACCAGCAGACGTTCATACAAAGGTACATACAGACATTTGCATAGACGGACATACAAACAAACCAGCAGACGTTCATATAGAGCTACATACAGACATTTGCATAGACGGACATACAAACAAACCAGCAGACGTTCATATAGAGCTACATACAGACATTTGCATAGACGGACATACAAACAAACCAGCAGACCTAAATATAGAGGTACATACAGACATATGCAAAGACGGACATACAAACGAACCATTAGACGTATATATAGAGGTACATACAGACATTTGCATAGAGGGACATACAAACAAACCAGCAGACGGACATACAAAGGTACATACAGACATTTGCATAGACGGACAAACAAACAAACCAGCGGACGTACATATAGAGGTACATACAGACATTTGCATAGACGGGCATACAAACAAATCAGCAGACGGACATACAAAGGTACATACAGACATATACAAAGACGGACATACAAACAAACCAGCAGACGTACATATAGAATTACATACAGACATTTGCATAGAGGGACATACAAACAAAACAGCAGACGTACATATAGAGGAACATACAGACATATGCAAAGACGCACATACAAACGAACCAGCAGACATACATATAGAGGAACATACAGACATTTGCATAGACGGACATACAAACAAACCAGCAGACGTTCATACAAAGGTACATACAGACATTTGCATAGACGGACATACAAACAAACCAGCAGACCTACATAAAGAGGTACATACAGACATATGCAAAGACGGAAATACAAACGAACCATTAGACGTATATATAGAGGTACATACAGACATTTGCATAGAGGGACTTACAAACAAACCAGCAGACAGACATACAAAGGTACATACAGACATATGCATAGACGGACAAACAAACAAACCAGCGGACGTACATATAGAGGTACATACAGACATTTGCATAGACGGACAAACAAACAAACAAACAAACACACAAACACACAAACAAAACAAACAAACAAACAAACAAACAAACAAACAAACAAACAAACAAACAAACAAACAAACAAACAAACAAACAAACAAACAAACAAACAAGCTACACACAGATATTTGCATGGACGGACATACCAACAAACCAGCAGACGTACAGATAGAGGTAAATACAGACATATGCATAGACGGACATACAAACGAACCAGCAGTTGTATATGCAAAACAACGTACAGACATATGAAAAGACGCACATACAAACACACCAGCAGACGTACTCGCATAACTACATGCAGACATTTGCATAGACGCACATACAAACACACCAGCAGACATACTCGCAGAACTACATACAGACATTTGCATAGACGCACATACAAACACACCAGCAGACGTACTCGCAGAACTACATACAGACATTTGCATAGACGCACATACAAACGAACCAGCAGACATACTCGCAGAACTACATACAGACATTTGCATAGACGGACATACAAACACACCAGTAGACGTACTCGCAGAACTACATACAGACATTTGCATAGACGCACATACAAACGAACCAGCAGACGTACTCGCAGAACTACATACAGACATTTGCATAAAAGCACATACAAACACACCAGCAGACGTACTCGCAGAACTACATACAGACATTTGCATAGACGCACATACAAACACACCAGCAGACGTACTCGCAGAACTACATACAGACATTTGAATAGACGCACATACAAACAACCAGTAGACGTACTCGCAGAACTACATACAGACATTTGAATAGACGCACATACAAACACACCAGCAGACGTACTCGCAGAACTACATACAGACATTTGAATAGACGCACAAACAAACAACCAGTAGACGTACTCGCAGAACTACATACAGACATTTGAATAGACGCACATACAAACACACCAGCAGACGTACTCGCAGAACTACATACAGACATTTGAATAGACGTACATACAAACAACCAGTAGACGTACTCGGAGAACTACTTACAGACATTTGAATAGACGCACATACAAACACACCAGCAGACGTACTCGCAGAACTACATACAGACATTTGCATAGACGCACATACAAACACACCAGCAGACGTACTCGCAGAACTACATACAGACATTTGCATAGACGCACATACAAACGAACCAGCAGACATACTCGCAGAACTACATACAGACATTTGCATAGACGGACATACAAACACACCAGTAGACGTACTCGCAGAACTACATACAGACATTTGCATAGACGCACATACAAACGAACCAGCAGACGTACTCGCAGAACTACATACAGACATTTGCATAAAAGCACATACAAACACACCAGCAGACGTACTCGCAGAACTACATACAGACATTTGCATAGACGCACATACAAACACACCAGCAGACGTACTCGCAGAACTACATACAGACATTTGAATAGACGCACATACAAACAACCAGTAGACGTACTCGCAGAACTACATACAGACATTTGAATAGACGCACATACAAACACACCAGCAGACGTACTCGCAGAACTACATACAGACATTTGAATAGACGCACAAACAAACAACCAGTAGACGTACTCGCAGAACTACATACAGACATTTGAATAGACGCACATACAAACACACCAGCAGACGTACTCGCAGAACTACATACAGACATTTGAATAGACGTACATACAAACAACCAGTAGACGTACTCGGAGAACTACTTACAGACATTTGAATAGACGCACATACAAACACACCAGCAGACGTACTCGCAGAACTACATACAGACATTTGCATAGACGCACATACAAACACACCAGCAGACGTACTCGTAGAACCACATACAGACATTTGAAGAGACGCACATACAAACAACCAGTAGACGTTCTCGCAGAACTACATACAGACATTTGAATAGACGTACATACAAACAACCAGTAGACGTTCTCGCAGAACTACATACAGACATTTGAATAGACGCACATACAAACAACCAGTAGACGTTCTCGCAGAACTACATACAGACATTTGAATAGACGCACATACAAACAACCAGTAGACGTTCTCGCAGAACTACATACAGACATTTGAATAGACGCACATACAAACAACCAGTAGACGTTCTCGCAGAACCACATACAGACATTTGAATAGACGCACATACAAACAACCAGTAAACGTTCTCGCAGAACTACATACAGACATTTGAATAGACGCACATACAAAAAATCCAGGAGACGTTCTCGCAGAACTACATACAGATGCACACACATACGTTTATGCAGACATACGTGAATATGTACATACAGCCTCAAGCACATTCGTTTGTTCAGACGTACTCGCAGACATTTATACAGAAGTAAAGACTCACACACAGACACACTTACAGACGTCGGTACAGCCGTTCACAATGATGTAGCTATAGACGTTAATGCAGTCATACAATAATGAGTACACAAAGACTTACACACAGACGTACATACAGAATTTGACTAGTGCTCTGTAGATAGCATACCTTTTGTACGGTTGTCCACTGGCTTATATATAACATATGAATCGTCCGTTTCGCACGATTTGTCCATGCCGCTTTTTGAAATGTTCTACGCAGGATATATAAAAGATTGCCGATTTTTACCAGATGAACAACACAATATCATTGAAATGCACATATATGTGTTTTACGTTTATAGTTTACAGGATCTTACAGAAACCGCCCCATTTTGACCCTTACACATTCATTTAGAGTGCCGACAACGGAATATGTTGGTAAACATTACTATCACACTATGGAGCAATGTTTTAGGATGCCATTTGCCGAAATATGAGAACGTTTTCGTGATTTACATACCTTATATGCTAGATTATATAGAGTAAGACACTCACATAGCTCGGTTTTAGAAAATGTAATTATAAAGGCATTGTGTTATAGGTTTCTGTCATCCTACCCCTGCAGGCAATGTACAATGTGTTTGTCATCGAAAGCAGATATGATGCCTTGTGATCGAGTCACCATGGAAACGGGAATGATATATTGATAAAACTCTCTGTTTTAACTATCGAGAATTGACCGGACAAGGAGCGAATGATGATCGTCCTTACATTGGGTCCAGTCACAACCCGTGGACAATGTACATCAGACTGATACATGCTGATACAAGCTCATCGTGCTGTCTGCGGTCTCCTGAACCCCCATGTGGAGAGGGTTGTAAGGGCACTCACAGAACAAACCAATTACTGTATTTGACGAGGACTTTCAGTAAACGGCATCCAAATTATAATCCATGGCATGTCCTTTCATAATCCAGGAAACTCGGTTAAAAGGAAAGCTTTCTATTTTTAATTTTTTTTTCACTCAATAAAATTTGCAACTATCCGACTGAAATGCTGTATACAAACATGGTCTGACTGACTGACTGACAGACTGACTGACTATACGATAGTATTTCGTTGTAAAGTTACAGCTAGTAGAGAGTAGAGACCAAGCAGACATCCATATAAACACGCATATTTTAGTCAGGAAGGATGGACTGTTATAACAGCTCTATAGGAGATGGCGACATTAACGGTCGGTAAGGCGGCTCGACTGATACTCTCAATTTCATAAACCCGCAGGCATATCGGATTTTCCAATATCTCCAACTGCTTTGGTTTTCTCATTCGTTTTTGTGTCATTCTGGAGAGAGGATATATTGGGTCTTTGGCTAGGTAAGGTTTGATTTTTGTTTTTGTTGTTTTCGCAGAGAGAGAGAGTGTTTTTCATATAGAATACAGAGGGGGAGGGGGGGGGCAAAAATGAAGTGAATGAGTAAGGCTCGCCAGCCAGCCAGCCAGCCAGCCAGCCAGCCAGCCAGCCAGCCAGCCAGCCAGCCAGCCAGCCAGCCAGCCAGCCAGCCAGCCAGCCAGCCAGCCAGCCAGCCAGCCAGCCAGCCAGCCAGCCAGCCAGCCAGCCAGCCAGCCAGCCAGCCAGCCAGCCAGCCAGCCAGCCAGCCAGCCAGCCAGCCAGCCAGCCAGCCAGCCAGCCAGCCAGCCAGCCAGCCAGCCGTAGCCAGCCAGCCAGCCAGCCAGCCAGCCAGCCAGCCAGCCAGCCAGCCAGCCAGCCAGCCAGCCAGCCAGCCAGCCAGCCAGCCAGCCAGCCAGCCAGCCAGCCAGCCAGCCAGCCAGCCAGCCAGCCAGCCAGCCAGCCAGCCAGCCAGCCAGCCAGCCAGCCAGCCAGCCAGCCAGCCAGCCAGCCAGCCAGCCAGCCAAGCCAGCCAGCCAGCCAGCCAGCCAGCCAGCCAGCCAGCCAGCCAGCCAGCCAGCCAGCCAGCCAGCCAGCCAGCCAGCCAGCCAGCCAGCCAGCCAGCCAGCCAGCCAGCACAGACAGACAGACAGACAGACAGACAGACAGACAGACAGACAGACAGACAGACAGACAGACAGACAGACAGACAGACAGACAGACAGACAGACAGACAGACAGACAGACAGACAGACAGACAGACAGACAGACAGACAGACAGACAGACAGACAGACAGACAGACAGACAGACAGACAGACAGACAGACAGACAGACAGACAGACAGACAGACAGACAGACAGACAGACAGACAGACAGACACAGACAGACAGACAGACAGACAGACAGACAGACAGACAGACAGACAGACAGACAGACAGACAGACAGACAGACAGACAGACAGACAGACAGACAGACAGACAGACAGACAGACAGACAGACAGACAGACAGACAGACAGACAGACAGACAGACAGACAGACAGACAGACAGACAGACAGACAGACAGACAGACAGACAGACAGACAGACAGACAGACATGGAATGACACAGCGACAATCAGAAAAGAGACTGATAAAAAGAGGCAGAGACATTTAACAGATATTGGAAAAGTACATAGCTTTATTTGAATAATGAATACCATAATTGATTCAGTCCTCTACATGGATTGGTTTTGCGCCAAATCAGATGTGAGTGCAATGTGTATTTTTCAGTCACTCGGTTCATTTCTTGACAAATCACTTATAGCTGGTAGAACACAAAGTCAGATTACAAGGTGGACAATCGGACCCAAGTCGACATACAGACGGACGGACGGACAGAGGGACATATATGCTGGGTGACTCTATCAGGTAGTATGTGTGTTTCCCTGGCGACGATTACCGAGATCGTGCGAACTCATCAATGAGAGGAGATAACCTCGTTTTAGTCTATTGTTGTTTGATCGATCCAGGCTCGGTAGAACCATTAACTGACCACTTTATGCGGTTCTCTCACTCTCTCTCTCTCCACATGTCGCTTCTATCCCCGGTACAACATACAACCGTGCTTACCCAAACCCTTCATACTAGGGCGAAACAGAAAGGTGAATAATGAACATTTTATTGCGGCGTTAACTAATATAACTCATGAATTAATTATTGTTCGCAAAATAGTCTGGTAAAGATATAATTGGATACATCTCATTTCTATGGAAACGTTACTATGACTACAAAGTGTAACATTCACTGAGTGAAGTTATAAAAGCAATTACTCAACTGTATCCGAAATAAATGAAATTGATTATTAATAGAGACTACCTTTTGTATATTTTTATTTGCTTCAATTAGGATTCGTGTAGCGATAACGGTTTAACTTCCGGATCAAATGGTCCAACTTCCGGATCAAATGGTCCAACTTCCGGATCAAATGGTCCAACTTCCGGCTGTGTTGATCTGGATCATGTTTGCTTGTTATGATACGAGTTACGGGTCTTTATCAACACAGATCCCTTCAGTATGATAATGTTACGGATGATGCGTCAATACTTAAGTTCAATTGAATGAGTAACAGTATATATACACACCATGTACAGAAAAAGAAAATGTGAAAGAGGGGACATCTATTTATATGTCAGTAAGATCGCGTTAAACTGATTATCGTTTTACTCGTGTTTACAGAAATAATCATACACATCTTTACAAAATAACTTAAATCAAATACGAACGAAGGGAAAAGTTTTCGGGCGATCAATGGTATTGACAGAGTTTGGAAGCAGGATATATATATATATTTTTAAATTTTTATGAGATGAGTGAATTTCTAAGGCTATAACCTAAGATATGTGATTTAGGCCTACTTGAAGCATAGCTGTTCAATATGGAATGAAACAGACAAACTCATACAGTAGTATTAGCTATTCAGACAGTTCATAAATTGTTGTTGTATCTGAAATAACTCTTTCCGTCAAGGCTATCCAATTTCCGGTGTTTCTGGTGGTCTGACTCCGTGAATTCCTCTATATAGAACTCCTTTTGACATATCTAGACCCGGCTGTATTTTTGCTACACGTGTTACCATCGGCTCCACTACATGTCGTACAGAACACCCGTGGTTCCGTGTGTTTGATAGGGGGTACTGTACTATCCAGCCATATAGACGGCATGTCAGGGCTACAACAGGAAGTGGTTGTTGCTGTTGTTTGAGACGACAGTCCGGGGTACACGCGTATTTGATTGGCATACATCCTGTTTTCTCGACCAAACAGCAAACCGTCTCCACTCTATGAAATACAAGTCAAATTACAGTTAACCACAGTTATTTAAGCCGACTCCTTACACACATCAGACTAAAGCATGAACGGTAGATCGAACATAGTACTTTAAACCTTGGTCCGATTCTTTTTATCACTTTGATGAGGGAAATACATACTTATTGTTCTCGTTGGTAAATACATCGTAAACAGCAAAACGCAATAGTAGCACATGAAAAATTACAGTTTTAGAAATACAAATACGTATATGTTTGTATACCGGACGTTTGACACGTATTCTAGTTTACAGGTTTTATATTATAGATATTGATATGCACATTATCCTCTATATGAGTCCAAACGTTCTCGTGCTAAGCCTTAATGTAGGATGTAATAGCGGATATAATAGCAGTATATCGAAATGCCTTGTAAAATATTTTATCCTGTCACTAGTGTCATTTTGGGACCGATAACTAAATGCCATATAACATTTGTGATATCCGGAACTAACCATATAACACATCCACGCGACAAATTATGACGTCATAAGAACGAAATGACGTCATGTTTACATAATTCTCTACATATTTTTTCCTTCTTTCTCGTGTTTTATTTACATATTATTTGTTTGAAAGAATACATAAAGGTAACAGGATAAATAGAATAGATGATTGGTGTCTTTGAATAAGAAAAACTATCGGGCTCGGCATCGGCTCACCGGATAATATTCCCACGCCTTGCCCGATAACATTTCCGATTCACACACCAACCATCTATTCTCTATAACTTTAAATAAGAAAATATATTCACTATAAACAAAAATACAAATATGAATATCAATAGATACCTTGTTGCCTCGATGTTTCTTCCTATAGATAGTGACCAGTCCGATTGCTACAATGGTCAATAGGAACACGCTGAGTATAATCGCGTATACAGTCTCGTTACTCACCTGGAGGAGAGAATATACAGGTGTGTACGTTTGTGTCTTAGATACCATCGAACCATACAGGCGTTAACGACATCCAAATAAAGTTAATATACAGACGTTAACGACATCCAAATAAAGCTACCATACGGTCACACACCTGTAACTTTTGAGAAGTGGATGTTGTCCGGAAACTCGTACACAAGCCGATTTGACAAGGAAAATCCTACAATCTCAAATAAAACCATTTGGACACATACCTTGTTCCGAGAAAAGGTAAATCCATGTTCAAAATGCTATCTGCTGATTTCATTCATAGTTTGATGAAGATTTCTCAGTTATTTACGTCAAAATAAAGTCTCCACGGACATGCGACTGCCCTGGATTAGGTCATACACCTGTTACTTTTGAGATCTTGATTTCCCATTGTCTCCAATGTTAAATTGGGCATTTCAAGACTCTGCTGAGTGAAGAAATTTTTTTTTTTTACGCTTAGCTATATACAGAAACATCAAGTTTGGCCATTTAACTCTCAGAAGCTGTAATAAAATGGACACCTCAATCGTCTCTTTTTTTTTCTACAGAGCAAAGTATATTAGTACCGTCCGAAAATCAGTGCACTAGCTGTCAAATCTAGCCGAGGTACCGGCATTTGTGTTCATACATCCCAAACAAATAGTCCGGCAATAAGCAATCAAAACAAACTTTGGGAGCATTGCAGGACTATAATCCATACAGGAAACACATCAGTGTTCTACCAGTTCATCTCTTACTAGCAAAACTGTGCACCAGAAGTCGAAACTCAAAATTTCTAAATGGGACTACTTTTGGGTACTACGACCCGAAAGTACTCCGTAACAGGTACGAGACCATACAGACGTTAACGACATCCAAAAAAGCTAACATACAGACGTTTACGTCATCCAAATAAAGTTAACATATAGACGTTAACGACATCCAAATAAAACGACTATACAGACGTTAACGACATCCAAATACAGTTACCATACAGACGTTAACGACATCCAAATATAGTTACCATACAGACGTTAACGACATCATGATATAATTACCATACAGACGTTAACGACATCCAAATATAGTTACCATACAGACGTTAAAGACATCCAAATATAGTTACCATACAGACGTTAACGACTTCCAAATATAGTTTCCATACAGACGTTAAAGACATCCAAATATAGTTACCATACAGACGTTAACGACATCCAAATATAGTTACCATACAGACGTTAACGACATCCAAATATAATTACCATACAGTCGTAAACGACATCCAAATATAGTTACCATACAGACGTTAACGACATCATAATATAATTACCATACAGACGTTAACGACATCATAATAAAATTACCATACAGACGTTAACGACATCCAAATATAGTTACCATATAGACGTTAAAGACATCCAAATATAGTTACCATACAGACGTTAACGACATCATAATATAATTACCATACAGACGTTAACGACATCATAATAAAATTACCATACAGACGTTAACGACATCCAAATATAGTTACCATACAGACGTTAAAGACATCCAAATATAGTTACCATACAGACGTTAACGACTTCCAAATATAGTTTCCATACAGACGTTTACAACATCCAAATAAAGTTACCATACAAACGCAAGATTCGTCCAAATAAAGTTACCATAAACGCAAGATACCTCAAAATATAGAAACCATACAGCCGTTAACGACATCCAAATAAAGTTACCAGACAGAAGCAAGATACATCAGAATATAGTTACCATACAAACGCAAGATACCTCAAAATATAGTAACCATACAGACGCAAGATACCTCAAAATATAGTAACCATATAGACGCAAGATACAACCGAATATAGTACCCATACAGACGCAAGATACCTCAAAATATAGTTTCCATACAGACTCAAGATACATTCAGATTAAGTTACCATACAGACGCAAGATACATCCAAATATAGTAACCATACAGACGCAAGATACCTCAAAATATAGTTTCCATATAGACTCAAGATACATTCAGATTAAGTTACCATACAGACGCAAGATACATCCAAATATAGTAACAATACAGACGCAAGATACATTCAGATTAAGTTACCATACAGACTCAAGATACATCCAAATATAGTAACCATACAGACGCAAGATACATTCAGATTAAGTTACCATACAGACGCAAGATACATCCAAATATAGTAACCATACAGACTCAAGATAGATCCAAATATAGTAACCATACAGACGCAAGATACCTCAAAATATAGTTTCCATACAGACTCAAGATACATTCAGATATAGTAACCATACAGACTCAAGATACATTCAGATTAAGTTACCATACAGACGCAAGATACATCCAAATATAGTAACCATACAGACGCAAGATACCTCAAAATATAGTAACCATTCAGACGCAGGATACCTCCAAATATAGTAACCATACAGACGCAAGATACCTCCAAATATAGTAACCATACAGACGCAAGATACCTCAAAATATAGTAACCATACAGACGGAAGATACCTCAAAATATAGTAACCATACAGACGCAAGATACATCCAAATATAGTAACCATACAGACGCAAGATACCTCAAAATATAGTAACCATACAGACTCAAGAAACTTTCAGATTGAGTTACCATACAGACGCAAGATACATCCAAATATAGTAACCATACAGACGCAAGATACCTCAAAATATAGTTCCCATACAGACTCAAGATACATTCAGATTAAGTTACCATACAGACGCAAGATACATCCAAATATAGTAACCATACAGACGCAAGATACCTTAAAATATAGTTTCCATACAGACTCAAGATACATTCAGATTAAGTTACCATACAGACGCAAGATACATCCAAATATAGTAACCATACAGACGCAAGATACCTCAAAATATAGTTTCCATACAGACTCAAGATACATTCAGATTAAGTAACCATACAAACACAAGATACATCCAAATATAGTAACCATACAGACGCAAGATACCTCCAAATATAGTTTCCATACAGACGCAAGATACATCCAAATAAAGTTACCATACAATTGCAAGATACATTCAGATTAAGTTACCATACAGGCGTTGACGACATCCAAATAAAGTTAACATAGAGACGCAACATACATTCAGATTAAGTTACCATACAGACGTTAACGACATCCAAATATAGTTACCATAAAGACGCAAAATACATTCAGATTAAGTTACCATGCAATACAATAATGTTTATTAGGTAATTAGGCCACCGGTCCATAATACACACAGCATAAACAAATACATTCAAATATCATTTGTGTGATATCTACATACAGAATGACATTTTTGCTCACAAATGAAATCTATTTTTCTCAAAGACATACATGTCAAGTTACGCCATATTTTACCAAGAATATTGATTATAAGGCATACAGCAAATAGATATGAGGACGGTGACTATAGAAAACAATGGCTGTATCTGAAAAACATTAGAATTAAGTTTACGTTATTTGGCACATCTTGCAACTGTTGTGTTATATATATAAAGCGATAAGTGATGAATAACATTGGTATTTTCCGATTGCATAAGCCTGTAAAAGTCGCATAAACGTGTGCCTGAATTATACTTATTATACAAATACATCAGTCAAATTTCTGAGTATATTGTACAATGAAAAAATACATGGTACTCACATTCTATATATTTCATATTCAAATTTCGATAGCAGTGCAAGCATATTCTTTGATCTAAAGGGATTTTGTTTTGGCGCCCCGTCTCAATCGCGAACTTGTGGCTTGAACATCTAACTTTGATAATGCTAATCTGTGTTTATATGGGATATTTATTAGAAGATATCTCTCCACGTTGAGAAGTGATTTAAATTGTTTGTAATGGTAGCAACGACCTGAATTATTATTTTCCATATTCCAATTTTGATCAAAACAATCAATTAACCTCTGCTTAAACATTTTGGTGAACATGTTGATGTCACCGATATCCTGGGAAAGCCATGCAAAGCCAAAGCCATATAAAAATAATAAATTCTTAACATGCGTTGCCCATGTCCTACGACCTACGTCGACTAATAATTTTAACATTACATAGCAATTTCGTGGATATCTGTGACTAGGCATAATCAAAAGCTTACACCAATATTAAATACAATGCGTATAATAGTCTATATACAAAGGATATCTTCCAAATTCACCTAACGCTATCATATTGTTTGTTTTACTATTCAATTTCAAATAGGCTTTGCAAAATTTGAAATGTATAGATTTAAGGATATCAGAGTATGTATGTCCCCAGACCTGTGCTCCATAGCACAGAATTGGCTTAATCATAGAATCAAACAATTTGAAAACATTTTTAAAAGAAAAGTACCTGAATGATCTTTGATATCTGTATATTGAATAAGTAGCCTTTGTTGCTTGTGATGCCAATTTATTTTTGATAGGCAGAAGACCAGGAAAGTTTGGGAGTAAATAAAAGGCCCATATATTTGTAAGTTTAGGTAACCTTTATCTATTTATTGGCATGAAACCATTTTTCTTAAGCTCTCAGAGGACCACCGTTTCTAAAAACTATGATTCTATTTTATCTAGATTAACTTCCATACACGTATCTTTACAAAATTGAGCAGTTATGTTAAGTTGCCGTTGTAGATTAATGATTGTGTCGGAACAATTAGCAATATCATCTGCAAACATAATGTGGTATATCATTTGTTACGAGTATGCCGCGTCTGCAGCCTTCACGTAACTGGTCACATAGCTGATTAATAAAAAGTGAAAAAAATTGTTGTACTACACGAATCACCTTGCCGGGTACCCACATTACATCTAAAAGGCGTTAACGACATCCAAATAAAGTTACCATAGAGACGCAAGATACATCCACATATAGTTACCATACAGACGCAAGATAGATTTATATTTGATTACCATGCATACCCTGTATACATAGAACACAGCGTGTGTATACAGACAGGTGTTAATACTACCTTGCACTTGTCGGAACTGTCGCCACAGTTATCCATACCATTACATAGTAAACTAGCATCGATACAGCGACCGTTCTGACACCGTAACTCCTCCGTCCGGCACTTAGCAGCTTGTCCACCAGAATAGAGAAATCGGTAGTTATGTAACACACGATGTACGTCATTTAACGTGAACAATTAACCCTTTACCAAACACCAAATCTTTTACTGTCCCAAATTGAAAGAGTTTGCAGACGACATTTCAAACTATGATAAAATTGGAAAGTGACCTTCTGAAAGGATAGAAAACATTGTGGGAAAAGGGAGAAATTGCTTGTTACAGTGTTTTCCAGGTTCGCCTGTAACAAAGTGGTTAAGTTTCGTTATCGTTTGGTAATGGGTTAACACTGTTTCACGGTTCATTCCTATACTCTACACATAGGTGATAATAATTGTTTACAGATTTAATTTGAAGCTTTGAGAAATGATACGGAGATTTTTTATCATGATCAAATTGTCATTGATTTGTTTTTTCTTTTTATTCACTGTTTCTATTGTGTAATTGTTTTTGTCTCGTTTTGTTTTGGCAGTCATTGATTAGTTGATCCTATAATGGTATTTGATTGCGTCATGTACGAAATCTGATTTATGAGCATAAAACATGGGATATATTACTCTCAAATACAAGAAAGGAACTACGTACGCGCCACTGGGGGCCATTTCATCAAAGGTCGTAAGACCGAAACGTCGTAGCTACGATTGTCGTAGAAATCGGCCAATTTTGGACGCAAAGTTACGCCTGCTCGAGGGCAGTCTTAAGTTCCTTCGATCGTGCATTGCTGTATGCAATATTCGAACCTCACGTTTGTGAAATAAAAAAAATCCCCATGGTAAAAAAGTAACGTGGACATCATGGTTTTGTGGTGTCAGTGTGGACACGTTAAAATCTTAAAATCGGAGAGGAGGACATGGACTGCTGGTGCTATTCCATGTTAATAACTACCATTGTCAAGGGTATCATTATTGGCAGCCATGATATCGTATCGATTGTGTGACAACTCTTACATGTACCGCTCTCTACTGGGTTTGTTTGATACATAACTCCATCTCGTGCCGAATAATGTGAATTAACCCTTTACCAAACGCCAAAATTCGACTGTTCCAAATTGCATGAGTTTGCCGACGGCATTCAAAAGGTGATGGAATTGGAAAAAACTATGCTGAAAGGGCAGAAAACATTTTGGGAAAAGGAGAAAATACCCGTAACGAGCAATTTCTTCTTTTCCCTCAATGTTTCCAGAGTCGTCTGCAACAAAGTGGTTAAATGGCGTTATTATTTGGTAATGGGTTATTGAAAAGTCTGCAGATGACATCCTCTATCTACGGGAATCTAAGATGTAAACAGTAGGGTAAAATTGTAACAAGGAATTAGGGCATACCCTCATAAAAGGCGGTAAAGACGATTTCAAATCCGTTGTCTCTGCTTTGGATGTCGCTTTCAAAGTAAACAGTTAGATTCGGTCCGGTTGTTGTGTAGCTACCAGCCTCAGCGTTGTCTCCACATAATCTCTCTGGAAAACCTGAAACAAAACACCGATTTATGTTAACCTTTATAGTGCTGGAACCGACTTCACGCTTATGCAAACAGGTTAGATCCAGGCCAGCCGCCAAGTAAATTGGCGCCTGGCCTGTGATCTAACCTGTTTGCTACTCTGAGTATCTTTCCTCATTAAAATTAAACAAACATCTAAGGCTTTGGAAAGCAGACGACACAAAAGTCTACTTTACGAAATTTACCCAGCGTTCTAATGGTTAACAATGGACCATATCTCGAGGCCAAACGTCCTTTGCGTTGAGCAGATCTGTATGTGTCAGTGGAAGCCGTATATGGTCTCTAATTACTGGACTGTCCACGGACAGAGCTCTTTGTCCTCACTTTAAGGGTTCAAATAAGGTCTGATTGATATCAGCCGGAAGAAACCTTAAAACCACAAAGGTTCAGTCAAACTGTCATCATATTAGCCTGGCAACCATAATGAACGATATACAGGTTTTCTGAGGTTATGTAACAAAACAATAAATCTATGGCGTATTGTAAAGGACTTTCACTTTCAAATAAGAGTTAACACAGTTTTGCCCATACCGTGAAATTGCGATATTACGATAGATATAGGTGCCGGTTTAGCCTGTTGATATTATCTACATGTCAAGTTATCTAGAGAGCTGGCACTTCGCCCTTGGAGGTGCGTTAATTCGACAAACGATTATTCGATACAATACGTGTATGGCAAAATTAAACATAAAATGCACTTTGTATTTGTATTAAACATTGTAATCACACATATTACACAGATTACATGTCGTTATCACAACTTGTAGTTATCTTAATCATTCTTTAGTTATAAAAAAACCCAATATAAATGTATACAATTTCCTTCATAAGCATAGTGTCAACTTGATTAAAATAACCATGCACTTCTTTAAATCAGTTTGGGTGGTTTTGTCTCGTTGTTTAACTTTGAGGAGGGGTATTAAATCTGTTTTAACAATATCATGGTATCCTTTATCATTGTCCAAATTTACTTAACTTGAATAATTTGTGTTGCATGTTTGGTTCTTGTTTTCGATTGATTCTATTAAGGGATGTAGAATAGTGTGAAGCTGTTGCGGTTGCTGATGGGTTAATTGTACCGTTAACGTACACACACTGCTTTACAACCAACATTTAACTACCGTATTTTATTGTCTGTATTTACATGGAGAAACAATACTACGACTACGCTCGCTATCCAACTTACATAAGGCAGACAGAATCTACAGCACCCGCTATGGAATGGAAACGATCGTCCAAGCATCAAAACGGTTAAAATATCGGTTTCTATGAGAACATTCAATTAGACTGGGGGAACTCTAGGGATAATTTGATTAAAAAGAAAACGAACAAATGCAGCGTTTGAACTTCCGTGTGGTGACTTGATTGTTTGCCGTGATTGGCATAGTTTGGCAGAGTTTCGATCTGCGATAGATTACAAATTATGGAGGAATAGTTGTGATAAACTAGACATGATAGTTTTCATACGATGTAATTGACTTCACTTTTAACGTAACATGTTAACCAGATACCCTACCTGCTACAAGAGGAGACTCTTTGTTATAACCGTCCAGTAAGCGTACATAATCGTCATCACAGGTCGACTCGAACTCAATATCCAGACTCCTGTAACATAAAACACGATGTGATGCGTCAAATAGTACCCTATTATCTCTTTTTGGTTTATTTCACATGAATTTGCATTTTTGTATTCATTGCCTAGTTCCATACCATACTGCTTTCTTTAAAAAAACATTTCTTTACACAGAAACATCTTCTATAGGACATCATCATTGATAATTCTGTGTCGAAGTATGTTTCCAATGTCTATTGCACGTAGAATTAGACAGTGCGACCTTTCCCTTCAGCAGGCATGTACTTGGTCTCTTTCGTTCTGAGCCGCAGACACCAATGTGCGCATGTTTGTAACGACCTTTTCGAGATTTCCCTAATACATGTACAAACATTATTTCTTAGGGATACCAATGCTTCGTTTTTCACACTTTTCGGTATCTCTGTTAAACAGTTAAGTACATAGACAACCACAGGATACAAGTTTGTGGCTTTTTTAAACATTCATTATAACTGTTGAGACATTAACTTTTGTAACTCTTAATTCTATTCTAGCTAACCAGAAATGAAAAATAGAATTAACGAAATCCATAATATTCATGTTGTTTGTAAACACAGGGCAGTTTAGTACATCACTCCATTTTATTTGTATTGACGATAGCTTATGTGCATAATATCTAAAAAAAGGCATGTTATGTTATGTAAAATACAGAATTTAATACAATATTAGGTTAATATCATAATGATACATTATTTTACTACCTTTGTGGATAAACGCTTTGTAGAGAGGTTCACTCATATATTTACCTTTAATAAATCATCATAGCCGATACCTTAACGGATTCTACCAAAATATTTATTATAAACAGTACGTTTTCTCTTCACCCTAAACTCAACAAGACTGGAGCGTATTCTTACCGGAACACGACGGTGAGTCTTTTGTTACTAGGGGCAACCACGGTAACATAGCAACTGAGTTGGTTTCTGTATCTATGTCGCCTAGTAACGAGAAGGCGTCCAGCTGTTATATCTTCCTCGCCCATGTCTATAATTCGTCCGCAGTCGTCCTCCATATAGACTAGAAACAAACAATTCGAGTCAATCTTAAACGTTCATAAAAGGAGATTAATGCTATATCAAACTATATTATCTGATAAACTCTTGGCCAGATTCAAATAGTTATCGCAAAAAAAAACCACCAGCACATGAAAGCCAACGAGAAATAACCCGGATTATACAGTCTAATAATTCAGATTACCTGATTCTTCACCTCTAACCTTGTCAAGTGATACACAAATTTTTGAACCGACCAATCAGAATTTGTTATTGTGAAAATGTAAACAAACATGTTGTTGATAAACATGATTGAATTGGAGACACCTATATTTCAAGCACAAAATAACTTGTATTAAAAGGAGTCTATTTGATATGGTCTCAATGTATTCGTAAATTAATTCACTTGACTATTATAAACATAATAAAATGACTCCATATATTTTTCCAGTAAATTATTTGTCCTCATCTCCTTTCATGTGCCTTTAACTACAACTGTATTGTCGCACTACAGACTATAGTATTACTCGTATATGTGTTATTTTTCTTGTTAAATGTTAAAGAAATATATGTCTATTTTAAGTCATTCCTCTTTATGTCGAACTGTTTGACGATTTATAACAATGGAATATATCATACTTGGTTTGTTTGGTATGAATAGTTTAAACCACGCATAGGCCTACAGCACGGCACCATCGTAGTGTGTATATGATAAGTATAAATGAAACCAAATCGGGAAAGTCAATGAAACAAACAAATAAGTAATCATACAGAGCTTTACAAATAAGCAAGATTCGAACACGAATCCATCTTAACCTAGTGAGCCAAAAGACTGCTCGGATGAGACCTCCAAGCTGTGATGAAAGTACCGAGGATTTTAAGTAATTTACATTTATATGTACATACGTATATCACGACCGCTGATTGGTTGCTAATGAAATATTGTTAATCAAAATATTCTCAGTTAGGAAACGATTAATGCATTAATATAAATGTTGAGGTTGTCAAGAGGTAGTGAAAAAGCGTCTAAACACGAGGGCCGTTTATTCGAATCCTGCGAGAAGCGGGGTCCACTTCGGTACCTTTCATTAATCCACATTCAGCTCAATGCCTGGTTATGTGTCCAGGATACAGAAATGATAGTGACCAATCTACGTTGTAACTGGTTAACAAAACTATATCAACCAAATGAAGATAAAGTTTAAACTTAAATGTATGCATAAAAAGCAATGCCTTCATCACTCGGTTGAGTCAATAAACTCAAATAGTCGATTCAGTAACATACTACGTATAGAAACGAATGTATTAAAAGCGGACTTACATTTCTGTACAGCACATGTGACTGAAAGTTGAGCCCCTAGAATCAGTAGAAACCACGTCCCCGGCATGGTTACCCGTCTTCTTGTCTCGAGATGGGTCTACCCTGAATATCGAGGATCTGGTATAGATTCTAATGTGTTGGCCAGTTAGAAGAAGTGTGTTGTGACTTTTGTCCAGTTAGAAGAGTGTTGTCCAGTTAGAAGTAACGAGTTTATACATTGCGGACTACTCGGACAGCATTGTCCGTGCACGTATAATTTATGACAGCTGACCACTGTACCATTTAGGCCCACCTTATTACATCTGTCAGGATCGCTGACACCCACATTTATCTTACGGTTCGTATCTACATAGTTATTAAACTATAAAATTAACATACATTGCTTAACTGGTAGTTAACCTGCTTATGGTAAATGTATATGTAAAAGCCAAATTAGACTTGTTTATTTTCAATTCATTGTTTGGATTATTCACTTTATTCAACAAAAACAAAAACGTAAAATAAAAAGAGCAGTTGATTACAAATATCTCCAGAAACATCTTAACAACAAAGGTCTTGCTATTTTGTTCGTGATTTTGTCAATAACATGTATGGTTACATTATTTTCGTCCATGGAGAGTTGAATATGGAACTGCAATTCAAATGTCCTCTTATCTATGAAGTGAAAACGAGGTTCTTCATTTCCGGTGACTTTGCCAAACTCCCTACGTCGAGTAGATATGAGAATGGGTACCTAGATTTCGAGAAGACACAAGACGTAACACGTACATAGACTGTCGCGTGCTAGCCTGGAGGCCTGGCCCATGCATACCCGCATTCGCGGTATACGAACGGGCCAGGCTCCAAGCTAGTCGCGTGCATAACATATTGGGTCCGCCAGCACGGTTGTTCTACTTCAACAAATTACCATTTTGAACCTATTTCACGCACGATGGGTTTACCATGTTTTGTATGTAGGTTTTAGCGTATCTTCACCCAAGAAACCAACATATGATAAGCATTTCAGATTAGAATTGCTTATCTTCAAAAACATAAGATTGTTTAACTAGAAGCGATAGATCAAACTGGACTGCTAATCTGCACATATTCAACAGTAGGTTTACGGAGTTACATTCCAAACGACTTATTTTTGATATACTCTCAATAAAGAAAGTCCTGTCAGGTTGCTTTATGGACGTGTATATACGTGGTTTTAACATAAAGGAAAATCCATACTAGCAAAGAAAACGGAAACATTGAGGCCTCTATAAGAATTATTAAATAACTTTGGTTAAAATGCCATTTGCAGCATTTATTATACACAGTCTTTCCTCCACATCTTGAATATATCTATCCAAAATGTCCCCCCTTTTATCTCATATCATACAATATTTTGCTGCTAGCATTATCTTGAACCATTTGAGTGCGATATATTACCAATTTTCCACTATTAAATATCGCTACGGTTTCTATGGAAACGCTATCTAATTTTCTTATTTTTTTTTCTATTAGATTGTCGATTATAGAGTAGATCAACAACAGGGTTCAGATAAACAAAACGACCCTATAAACTGATCAATATTGTGGAGATGAGTGGAGTTAGGCGTCCCTTTCTTGTAGATATGTCAACACAATCCACGGGGCCGTATTAAAGATAGAACAGTCACTTTCTTATAGACAAGCACACGTGTGTCTGGGGCGAAATACTAAGTACTAAGTGTCTGGGAGAATATATGTAGCACGTCATAGTCGCTCAATTTAGGTAAACGGTAGCTTATGGAAGGTACTTAGCGCATCACATACATCTTGGATATGTAATTGTGTGCCGTAGGTAAACTATTCAGAACACCACAACCACTCCTCCTTGGAAATGTAAACGTGTACCTTGGGGAGGGAGGTAGTTAGCACAGCCCAATTGACTCCTATTGAACTTGTACATGTGCGCCTTAGTGCAATCGGAACTCATCAAGTTTATCAAAAATACCTCTGAAGTAATGTGAAAGCCGTCGGTTTTTTTCTCGCGAGACTTTCAACTATGGCTTTTAAATGTAATATCTATATAGCCATTTCATTAATAAAACAGTTATATATCACAACGTATAATTTCACTTTTATGTATGAGTTACCGATCAAAAGTAATGATTTAAAATGATGTTCAATACCTCCATATAAAATGAACTATACAACGTGGATGATCATGGTAAATGTGTTATTAGCCGGGGACGATTTACCCAAAATATTTAACCCTATACTTACGAACGAGGTGTATTTCTCAGCTATTGGAAATACCCGAGTAGTTACAATTGCGTCTTGGTGGTAATAGGAATATAGCAGACACATTCTTTCAAACAAGTACAGTTTAATGTACCTCAAGAGTAGTGAGGAACTCTTGTAACGTAACCAATCCACTGTGGGGTAAAGTAGCCACTGAGTATGTTGAACATTGCTGATTCGAAAACCGCTCTGGGTAATTTAAAATACCAAAATTAGTGGCAGACCGTTTCCCTGTATTGTATTCTTGGAATTAGGGACGACATTACGAGTAGAAGAACTTGTCCATTCCAAAAGCGAGCAGTACCTCGGACGTATCATATGCCTGTCTTCCTCGTTAATGGTAAATCATTGAAGTGGCTTTACACTAATACCGTAAAACAATCAATGTTTCACCGTGATAACAGTGGAGTGTGTCTCCTCGACCAGGCCCGACAGAGCTGTTAACGTAGTGTGATAGGTTATTTAATTATCGTATTCTAGGCTAAATGACAGATGGAGAACTAATTTGGATCGATACGAGCGATTTGTTTGTTCTACGAACGAAGGAGCATGGCTGCAAAGTAATTCAATACAATTCTACCGACACAATAATCAGCTTCCTTGATCCCATTCTCCGTAAAACAATACACATGTATAGTAAAATGTGTTTTTTTCTTCTTATCTCTAACCAATTGTCTGTCTGTTTGGCTATCTATCTATATGTGCTTTTTTATTCTTTAACAATTTGTCCATTTATCGGTACGTATCTCTCCGCCAGTCTCCATATATGTCTGTCTGTCTGTTTATTCCTAAAGAATTTCATAATATATTCTCCAGATTTGTGTTCTCGTGTTTGTATGTGTTTGTATGCTGTCTTTCTCTCTATCTATAATACTTGATCACCTTTATGATTTTATAATTGTGTGTCATTGACTGCTTAAATAGAGATACTATCTCTCGGTTTTATATATAACTCCAGTGCATTGTCCCGAATAATACCGGTAAAGTTGAAATAACGAATTTAGAAACATTTTATGACGCACATACTGTGTCACTTAAATGATTAACCAGCCGCCGAAAGCTTTATATTCAAATTCCGGTATAGAACAATGCAATTAAAACAAATTGTTCGCATCATAGAAACAATACATGGCTACATGTCAATCTGCCAGCAGGGTTGTAGAATAGTTCTTATGTACACCAAACTTACCTGACAGAATGGGGTCTAGGCCCACATATAAAAACAATGCAGATTCAAGCGTCGTTATGTATTGAAGAATGTTTGTATAACTAGACTGCACGCTAGATCGAGTGTTCATTGATTATCAATCTTGGTTGTTATTCAGTAAAGAATTAGAACCTGGTCTGGTCTCGGTAAGTAGCATTATTAGGCCAAAACGAATACGCTACTACACATGGGAAATAGTTCTTTCGGCAAATTTGTTGTTACTGTCTTCCTCAGCAGATACATACACTTGAGTTTGTATGACGTATTAGATTGTTATTGATAATGCTCGATATATCGTACAAGTACCGCACCTATGGTTGATGCTCAAACAGAAAAATTTAAATGCCTCCTTAAAATCAGTGATAAAATTCAGTTGAAATAGCAAGAAAACTTTTAGTCATATTCGTCCCTACCAGCTATTGTTCAAATGACCGTCCTATGACTAAATTTGCCTTATCTATTTGATCACTTGGTCTCCATTCCAATAAAACTGAAAACATGCAAATCCTAATTGATACTATGAATATCGTTTAATAACTAGTATAAAATGTGTACCACCATTATTGTTTTACCAGCACAGTTGTAACTAGAGATGGTATGGAAGAAGTCGTTAAAGACGTTGATTGATTAGGACGAAATATGAATAGTAGTAAGGTAAGCAGAAGTAGTTCTACCCGTGTACCCGGTCACGTGTCCCAGTCAGAATATGTGGCCGTGACATACCGACTGTCCATACACATACGGTTATAAGATATTATACTCGCTGGCCGTGACATACAGACTGTCCATACACATACGGTTATAAAATATTATACTTGGTGGCCGTGATATGACTTACTGTCCATACACATACGGTTATAAAATATTGTACTTGGTGGCCGTGATATGACTTACTGTCCATACACATACGGTTATAAAATATTGTATTTAGTGGCCGTGATAGTATTTGCTATCCTTACACATACGGTTATAAGATATTATACTTGGTGGCCGTGATATGACTTACTGTCCATACACATACGGTTATAAAATATTATACTTGGTGGCCGTGATATGACTTACTGTCCATACACATACGGTTATAAAATATTGTAGTTAGTGGCCGTGATATGACTTACTGTCCATACACATACGGTTATAAAATATTATACTTGGTGGCCGTGATATGACTTGCTGTCCATACACATACGGTTATAAAATATTATACTCGGTGACGGTGATATGACTTACTGTCCATACACATGTAGTTATAAAATATTATACTTGGTGGCCGTGATATGACTTACTGTCCATACACATACGGTTATAAAATATTATACTTGGTGGCCGTGATATGACTTGCTGTCCATACATATACAGTTATAAAATATTATACTTGGTGGCGGTGATATGACTTACTGGATATTATACTTGGTGGCCGTGATATGACTTACTGTCCATACACATACGGTTATAAAATATTATACTTGGTGGCCGTGATACTGACTACGGTTATACTTGGTGGCCATACACATACGCCGTATTATACATTGGTGGCCGTGATATGACTTACTGTCCATACACATACGGTTATAAAATATTATACTTGGTGGCCGTGATATGACTTACTGTCCATACACATACGTTATAAAATATTATACTTGGTGGCCGTGATATGACTTACTGTCCATACACATACGGTTATAAAATATTATACTTGGTGGCCGTGATATGACTTACTGTCCATACACATACGGTTATAAAATATTATACTTGGTGGCCGTGATATGACTTACTGTCCATACACATACGGTTATAAAATATTATACTTGGTGGCCGTGATATGACTTACTGTCCATACACATGCGTTATAAAATATTATACTTGGTGGCCGTGATATGACTTACTGTCCATACACATACGGTTATAAAATATTGTAGTTGGTGGCCGTGATATGACTTACTGTCCATACACATACGGTTATAAAATATTGTAGTTAGTGGCCGTGATATGACTTACTGTCCATACACATGCAGTTATAAAATATTATACTTGGTGGCCGTGATATGACTTACTGTCCATACACATACGGTTATAAAATATTATACTTGGTGGCCGTGATATGACTTACTGTCCATACACATACGGTTATAAAATATTGTAGTTAGTGGCGGTGATATGACTTACTGTCCATACACATACGGTTATAAAATATTATACTCGGTGACGGTGATATGACTTACTGTCCATACACATGCAGTTATAAAATATTATACTTGGTGGCGGTGATATGACTTACTGTCCATACACATACGGTTATAAGATATTATACTTGGTGGCCGTGATATGACTTACTGTCCATACACATACGGTTATAAGATATTATACTTGGTGGCCGTGATATGACTAACTGTCCATACACATACGGTTATAAAATATTGTACTTGGTGGCGGTGATATGACTTACTGTCCATACACATACGGTTATAAGATATTGTACTTGGTGGCCGTGATATGACTTACTGTCCATACACATACGGTTATAAAATATTGTAGTTAGTGGCCGTGATATGACTTACTGTCCATACACATACGGTTATAAAATATTATACTTGGTGGCCGTGATATGACTTGCTGTCCATACACATACGGTAATGAAATATTATACTTGGTGGAGGTGATATGACTTACTGTCCATACACATACGGTCATAAAATATTATACTTGGTGGCCGTGATATGACTTACTGTCCATACACATACGGTTATAAAATATTGTACTTGGTGGCCGTGATATGACTTACTGTCCATACACATACGGTTATAAGATATTATACTTGGTGGCCGTGATATGACTTACTGTCCATACACATTCGGTTATAAAATATTATACTTGGTGGCCGTGATATGACTTACTGTCCATACACATACGGTTATAAGATATTATACTTGGTGGCCGTGATATGACTTGCTGTCCATACACATACGGTTATAAAATATTGTAGTTAGTGGCCGTGATATGACTTACTGTCCATGCACATGCAGTTATAAAATATTATACTTGGTGGCCGTGATATGACTTACTGTCCATACACATACGGTTATAAGATATTACACTTGGTGGCCGTGATATGACTTACTGTCCATACACATACGGTTATAAAATATTGTACTTGGTGGCCGTGATATGACTTACTGTCCTTCACATACGGTTATAAAATATTATTCTTGGTGGCCGTGATATGACTTACTGTCCATACACATACGGTTATAAGATATTATACTTGGTGGCCGTGATATGACTTACTGTCCATACACATACGGTTATAAAATATTGTACTTGGTGGCCGTGATATGACTTACTGTCCATGCACATACGGTTATAAAATATTATTCTTGGTGGCCGTGATATGACTTACTGTCCATACACATACGGTTATAAGATATTATACTTGGTGGCCGTGATATGACTTACTGTCCATACACATACGGTTATAAAATATTGTACTTGGTGGCGGTGATATGACTTACTGTCCATACACATACGGTTATAAAATATTATACTTGGTGGCCGTGATATGACTTACTGTCCATACACATACGGTTATAAGATATCATACTTGGTGGCCGTGATATGACTTACTGTCCATACACATACGGTTATAAAATATTGTACTTGGTGGCCGTGATATGACTTACTGTCCATGCACATACGGTTATAAAATATTATTCTTGGTGGCCGTGATATGACTTACTGTCCATACACATACGGTTATAAGATATTATACTTGGTGGCCGTGATATGACTTACTGTCCATACACATACTGTTATAAAATATTGTACGATTGAAGTCATATCCTCACGTTCTTCTCCTATATGTGTGCCGAAATATCATTAATCCATCAATGTGTGCCGTTTTCCTAGCACATTGAAGTAATAACCTCCATCAATTCATTTCATCTCGCTCTCCCTCAAGACAGATTAATCAGAGCCCAGTCAAGTCAGAAAACGCTACATTCCATTGTATCGAGCAAGCAAACGGTTTTAATATGAGTTGGATGATTCGGCCAATCATACTTATACGCCATATAAACAACAGAAAGTTTATAGTTCTCATATTGGGATTAATACCGTATTGGACAGTTGATAGTCAAAAGTAGTGGATGTTGTTACTCTACCTTTCTGTAACTATAGCGATTCGACCAAACTTGTACATCAGTCAGCGAGACGATATGCCCGATTTACGACGAACTCACGTCCATTAGGTGCCTATCAGGCGTTAACAAATCCCAGACGCAACAAAACCCTGGAGACACGGGGACTGCGATCGAAGTTACAGACGACAGGCGGAAGGAAGCCGCCAGAACTGGTTTGATGGATTATTTGTTTGTGTTAACCGCGGGTCAATTCATCCGAGTAATCATCATATATGAACCCTCAACGTCTCACAAAGGGGTTCATAGTTGATAAAGATCCGACCCATCCTACCACCAATTTTGAAAGATTTCGATAAAACACGCACGACGTCTTCCGATGTATTGTGTTATAGTTCTTCTATAATCTAATGGAATACGCATTAAAGCGTTATGGGGGATATGCTAATTCATTGATCTCGTTATTCGTATTCACAGACTCTTCATTCACTTCTGTTTAGTCTAACCAGTCTGTTGTATTACCACGATTCCCTTTCAAACCGGTGTCACTAAGTGACAATGGATTACACGCTTTATCCATCAAAGGACATTCCTGATCAGAAAACATGGTCCTTTCTGTTACACAAACACCCTGAACACCATCCTCTAAACAAGAAAGTGTTTAACCAAGCTCACGGCGTTCTTGTTCACAATATTTCCTCCCGAATACGATAAAACTAGATGCATATTTTATTCAAATTAGAATGGGACCATCTGAAACCTTATATACTGGAAGGAGTGTTTCTTCTAAATCATTCATTTATAGAGGAGAAATGCTGCCTAACAAACAGGGATAGTTTTCAGTTTACATCTTTCATAGACCCTGTAAAGGGATTTTGGAATAGATAGCTTTTCTAAGCCACATTGTCTTTGTGTAAACGATTTAGTCCTAATTCAAGGCATTATCATTAAACGTATAATATTCAATTTCTCCGGATTATGCACACTCTAATAGTTTTACTTAACAACTAGCATTATCAAAATGTTATCTTTGTGTATGCATATGCCAAATAGTTAAAGTGTTTCTAGGGTATAAATGTTTCACTTATGTTTGTCAGGTTTTTGCACGATTTGTTTCGGTATATTGGTTAAACCGGGAACGACATCTGAGAGGAACCAAGTGTTTTTTAAGTCAAAGATTCTCCCAATGTGATAACAGAGCCTCACAGGTGAGAGACGTTGATATTTTATATCAGCATGAACAGACACGCGTTAGACGACGAGCACACACTCATTGCTGATAGAAACACTAGGTTCTCACAGTCTGTGAAAACCGATACACTTAGCGCAATAAAACATGTAACTTGTGACATCCCCTGGGTGATAGGCTCATTAATTAGATCCATCATTAACTAGTTTTATGTCCTCACAGTGGGAAGTTGTGTTGGGTGAAGATGACGCTTGATTACAATGAAGTATGATAAAATAAACGGCGTAAAAATTAGTTGTTTCTTGACATGTCTATGTTATATAGACAACATCATTACCGAAAAGTAAGTTAGTAAAAACATGAGTTATCCATGAGACATATTGCATGCAAATTAAAAGCATGCCATATTTTGGTAGTGATGCATGATTTGATTCTGAGAAACTAACTTGCAGAAAAATCAATGAAGTTTTCAAAGTACAAACATTGTGAATTGTTTGCTTAATTCCAAACGAAGGCTACTTGGTCAGTGATCCAAGCTAATGAATACAAGTACGAATGACAAGTACGAATTCATTCCCTTCAGTATTTCCAGAGCTACCAACTTGCATGCAAAATCTTAACCATGCATTTCACAGCGCAATCAAATGTATCATTCACTAAAATACATGATGTACATGGTATATTGTGTTTGTTTGGTGACATATACATGATGTACATGGTATATTGTGCTTGGTTGGTGACATATACATGATGTACATGGTATATTGTGCTTGGTTGGTGACATATACATGATGTACATGGTATATTGTGCTTGGTTGGTGACATATACATGATGTACATGGTATATTGTGCTTGGTTGGTGACATATACATGATGTACATGGTATATTGTGCTTGGTTGGTGACATATACATGATGTACATGGTATATTGTGCTTGGTTGGTGACATATACATGATGTACATGGTATATTGTGCTTGGTTGGTGACATATACATGATATACATGGTATATTGTGCTTGGTTGGTGACATATACATGATGTACATGGTATATTGTGCTTGGTTGGTGACATATACATGATGTACATGGTATATTGTGCTTGGTTGGTGACATATACATGATATACATGGTATATTGTGCTTGGTTGGTGACATAAACATGGTGTACATGGTATATTGTGCTTGGTTGATGACATATACATGATGTACATGGTATATTGTGCTTGGTTTGTGACATATACATGATGTACATGGTATATTGTGCTTGGTTGGTGACATAATTACCCATAGTCCGTGTGTGAAATTTAAATTCATTCCATTCAGTAATTAATCTAAATTGAACTCAATAATATTACTAAGAATTTCTAGGTAATGCTTGTCATAATTTGATCAAAATCTAATCTATAACTATTATTATTGTGCCTTGTCAGTGATCTTGCACAATGAACCAATGCGAAGCCTCATATTATCCCAATAGTAGTTGAGAACGCAAAACCTCAGCTGGATTCTCTGAGTCTTAAAAGCGATATTTATCAAAAAAATCCAAGCTAGACTTCTGGTGCTTGATCAGTAACTCGTAAAAGTTATATGTGTATATGCGCAAAATTTCATCAATTTCACTCCCGTAGTGCGGAATTTTACGAACTAATCAAGGTCGCCAAATATGTAAAACCTGATATCCGAATTACTCAATAACCGAATTTGGTCTACAGTTTCTTCTCTTCTTTGATAAACACATTTTTGTGACGACAAAATTCATTTCACCAATCGTACACATTGATTGTTATAACCATGAACTTAAGTTGAGTATAATTATTTTACATTCTTAAAATATTCCAAGATAAAAAAGAACTTCCTGACCAAAATCATTTGTTAAAGAGGTAAAGATATAAACCCAGCTCTAATGAACAACTCAACTTTTCTTTATTTGTTTTCAGGATATGTAACCTGACGTGGCGTAGATCGTGTAAACTGTAACATAGTTAACGATGGCTTACAACCCGGGCTCCCCCACCGCAGGGAATCACGCCTTATACAGGAGTCAGGTAAGATAACATTGGCTCATACAAGTTATTCTGAGTTGGATGTCTAACTTTGAATACCACATGATTTCTAAATAGCGAGTCCAACCCTAGTCTGGTTCCCGTCTTTATGTTAAGGGGCATGTAATCCAGACTAGTCGAACACGTGAACCCACAGATGTATATATACACGACCCATGACCTCTTATTATTGACAAGAAGCAGTATGTTGACAGTCTTATACCTACGGAATTCCATTAACGACAGCTTACTGCCAACTGCCTACTGCCAAACAAAAGGCGATAAGCAGCGAATAACTCTGAGGCATTTCAAATGCAACAGTTGGCAGCATACAGTTGGCATCAAGCAGTAAGCATTTGGCAGTAAGCTAAAGCATGCTGATCACGACCACGTGGTCCACGTGGGGTCCACGTGGTTAGCTGGTATTTGTGTTTTCAAGTCTTTTGTGTAAATAGGCTTAGGAGTTGACGTCTCGGACGCATATACATGTCTGTAAATGTAACTTCTTTATGGTATAGTTTGTCATACAGACTACAATTGACAAGTGTCTCAAACGCAGCCTACTGCTTACTGCCTACTGTTAACTGCTAACTATATGATGGCAACTGTCTACTGCCAACTTTTGCATTCGGGATGCCTCAGAATTATTCACTGCTAATCAATCTTTGGTTAGGCAGAAGGCAGGTGGCAGTAGGCTGTCGTTTATGGAATTCCGTATATACCAGCAGTGTAAATGTCCTATATTATACGTACAATGATGGGAGATGGCTACGAGTATCAATCATTAAACAACATTAGAGTTACCTCCAGCTGTAAAAGGATTATCTAT
>OX401414.1:8649390-8664674 GCA_947846245.1 Cerastoderma edule
CCGAGGATCTGAAATAGTTTTAGACAGAGTTGTACCCTGGGAGTTGAATAACGCTCGACAATTCGATCTAGCAAAACTGCGCGTTCATCGAATATCTCCTCCATATAGGGACCCATGTCAGTGCAAAACAAATTAGTGGACGACGGATAGAAATGGTTCTTGACTATGTTTGGCTTTATACATATTTCGGGAAATAAGGTAATGCTGAAAAAAGATCACTTTCTGCATTTTTAAATACATACAATTTGTTGAAGGTGGACATTTACACGTGAACTTATCTGCACTGCACAGAAACTCGTGACGTGTAAGATATATCAATGTATTGACCTTTGAAGAGCCGTTCTATATATATATGTGTGATGCCAAATCCCATGTGAGTCCAGTATCTGTTTATTACCCGACGGTTTATCGCTGTTGAATATTACCCCTTTAAATCATGCATGTAGCATAACAGGTAGATAGGAAGATACTCCTATTATTCTTTACGCACTTTTATGACACCTGTTTGAATGTTAATTTAATTAATTATCCACAGTCGTCCATAGTTTGAGATGTAATTTTATGTCTAAACTGTATTTACCATCGTACATAGATTCGGTGGTTAATTGATACGTAAGATTCTTATAACATCCTCCATATATTGAGATGTTGATTGGTGCGTGATGCCAAAATGGTATATCAAAATTTGGGATGTAAGTTGGTATATACAGCTCTAAATGGCATCCTTCATAGGTTCTTATGTGAATAATGTGTGTGTTCTATATTGTATATGGGTTTGAGTTTTAACCAGTGTCCAGTGTGAGAGCTTTCTATTGAATCTATCATAAATTCGTATATCAATGGATATGCAAAAGCTTTTCATTGCATAGTTTATAAATTGTGATGTAAAATTATGTATGAGCTATATTTGTCAACTATGATATATTGGGTTGTTAATTGATGTGTGCGTTCCATATGATATCTATCCATGGTTGGGATTGGAATCGATGTATGAGCGCTTTTTGAAAGATTAATATCTTAGTTGGACATCGTAATCGTTGTGGGTTACAATTTCTATGGACAATCTACGATTTGTTCGTTTAAAGTTATTTAGTGTAATTTTAAGAAAATCATTTGTCATAAAAAAGCCTTAATCCGTTCGGTTATTCAAAATGGTCTAATGTTATTCATCAAATTCACCCTACCGATTTCATCATGTCCATTTAACATAACGAACAAAAGAAAAGGGACATCGCCCACATTTCCACAAGACCATGCTGTTATCAATATCTTGAAATAGTCCTTGAATGATTTACAAAATTTAAATGAATGTATTTCATCTTCTCCCTATAACTTTGCAGTGTGATTTCAATGTTTTGTCCTGTATTGTTACTGTGTGATTCAGTCTATTTTTGTTAACCAAAATCATTTATATCGATCCAAATATGTATTATGCGATTCTGTATTATTCAAGACACGCGCTTTGCCTAAGTTTTTGATATTAGATATATATACCATGTTAAAATGCTCCAACAAGAATATATTAATTGTTGGTTTCGAAAAGATATATCTTCAATCTATATATCGTTTAGGTAAAAAAGTTAATAAATACTACGGTACAATAGATTAAATACCAACCACATAAACATAGGTGGTCTTCCATGCGTATGTTTAACGCGGACAATCTGAATCCCGTTTGTTGACCAATGCTAGCGAGACATTTCAGTGTGGTTACCTGGTCAATACAAGATAGATGAAATAGTCTTTTCATGAAAGTAAATTGTACAATGATTTAGAAATAAATAAGCGAAGTTAAAAAAAATCTGAAAATAATTAGAAATGTTTAATCAAGGACAAGTTCTGTTCGGAGATTTGGTTTCATTTTCTTATTTATTTCTACATCATTTAAGAAACAAGTTCCGACAGCTCAGATAAATATTAGTTCTGTTTCCTGAGTTATTTACGTGTACCCTTAACGTGAATCGATGAAAAACGGGAGCAAATGTTTCAGGGAGATGTAGAGCAACAGATAATTCGTCGAACAAGGAAATCAGTTTTAAGAACCTTTAAATGCTGCAGCGTTACGGATCGATACTATCTGTCGTGTTCCATGGGTTTGTTAATACAACTCTGGGTTCGCTGATTGAATTTCTATGTCCCATGTGGTGGCGGTGTTTCAATAATTCCGACACGGGAAAACGACTGAATACAAGGCGGATCGATATCTCTCTAACGGAGTAGTCAACTGATATCCTAACAATAGCTCGGAAATGTGATAAATCTTAACAATAAACTCCATATGTTTGTTTCAAGAACAGTTAAAGGCTTGATAAAGGTGTAGAGTACTGTCGCAAGAATGATCATTTTTAGTCTTGAAATTGTACGGACTATTCGGTCGGTTGTTCCTGTGGTTAATAAAGAATGAAGTCATAGATAAAACGTTTGGTTTCAAACCAACTTAAATGAAAGTTCTCGGTTTTATAAAAAATGTCAAAATTGATTGACCAATGCAGTGATCTGATAGTATTGGAGACATTGATCATTAAAAGTAAACAAAGATGCTTTCAAACGAATAATTTGGAACATGATTTATTGTCGATTTACATGACCAAGAACTTTTATGAAAGTTTTTAAACCTTAATAATGGTTTGTTTTAATCAACGTGTCTGTATTAAATACAAGTCATCTTCAAGTGCAGCCAAGAACGGGGAATTTACTAAAACAGAAAATTGAACACTGATTACTCGACACAGTATTCCATTTCCGTGATACGCCTATTGCTGCCGCATTGTGTCATCAACCCGCACTTAAAACCTTATTGACGTGTCTTACTGATTGTCTAATGATTGGAGGGACGACATTTTGTTGTAAAACTACAACCGTTCTAGCAGATGCACATAACCCTTATATGGTTTTGTGTGCTTTGGTTGGATAACTTAACGCAGTATATGTTATTTATAACCTCTATACACCATTCGGATACATCAAGCATATCTTTAACGGATAACGACACAACATAAAAACAAAATTGTTTTATTTCTTCAATACATGTATGATATACTATTTGTTACGAGAGTATAGTTTTGGATAAGACGGTGGTTTCTGGTGTATTATGCATAGCATTTGAGCTTTGGTAACGTTACATGTAATGATGTTTTATTACAAACCCTAGTTGTAACAAGTCAATGCTTAACCCTAAGAATGCTTGGCAATGTTTTAAAATTAGTTTTTTTTTGTCGTTTGTTTTCCAATACTTTATATATCTGCTTAATTTTCTTGGCGGTTGGCCTAGATCTTACTTGTTTGCATAAGCACGAAGTCGGTTCCAGCACTATAAGGGTTAATACAGACCTTAATTGAACCTAGTGGACATTAAACAGGCTCATATCCGAGGTGACCATCATCATTTGTATCGAGCCGACACATGTTGCAATCCGTCCTGTATAGGGCTACAGTTGTATAATTACTGGATGTGCCCCGGGGTTTGACCGAGCTAATAGGCGTGCAATCGTATAGACTTGTCAACCAGTTTGTCGATAACCCATACAGCAGGGCGGCTGTCAAACCGCTGGATTTTTCTGGTTTACTATTATAAACGGATAATGAGGAATGTTCACCAGGAATTTGTTAACGACGTGGTTCTAAATAAGATAAGTGTGTGATATGCAAAACTTGATCATATGTAAAACCCATTTACATGTATATATTTTTCATAAGGAACGAGTTTAAGGTAATATAACATATGGATGGTGAAACTTGTTAACAAACGTTTTGGAATGTAATGTTATCGATGTTTGTTTTTCAAATGTAGCCTATACAAAGGTTTGTGAATATAATAAATGGATGTTAATGAATTTTAAACTATACAGAGGTTTGTGAATATAATAAATGGATGTTAATGAATTTTAAACTATACAGAGGTTTGTGAATATAGTTTATGGATATTGATGAAGTATAGGCTATGCGGAGGTTTGTGAAAATAGTATATGGATATTGACGAAGTATAAGCTGTAAGGATTAATCCATGTTCACAATGACAGAACTCCAGCCCCAGGGAGACACCAAGCCGGCTGTGTCCACGGTTAAAGAATCCGTCAATTCGAACAACAAGGTAAACACAGGATTTATCTTACATGGGGGACGGACAGTACTTCTTTATTTGCCAACGTTTTGTATATCTTGTTATTTTATTAAATCCTTTACGATAGCTATAATATATCCCCCTTTATATTTTGCTTTACATACACAACGATTTTTCATTTAGGTGTTCGAAGGAGGATTTACATTTTACGACGTATTGCATATTCACATTATATAGGTAGAGGTCATAAATTGTTTTTTCTTCTATTTCAAATGTTTGTATTCTTCTTATTCAATAGAGCGCAAAGGTTCTGGCAAACGAAGACGATATCCCGATAGCCTCCATTTTGGTTAACCCTTTACCAAACGCCAAATTTTAGACTGTCCCAAATTGGAAGAGTTTACAGACGACATTTCAAAATGTGATGAAATTGGAAAATAAACTTCTAATACGATAGAAAACATTGTGGGAAAAGGAAACATTGCTCGTTAGTAGCATTCTTTTCCATTTCCTACAATATTTCCAAGCGTCGTCTGTAACAAACTGGTCAAATGTCGTTATTGTTTGGTAATGGGTTAATATATTAAGTTATGAACTACGGATTTACTGTTTGTATGTAATGTTGTCGACACCATATTGACAATGTTCACAACAGCGGTCCACCATCGCATCCTACATGCATGTAATACACATGTCCCGGTACTCTTCCTTACCACCATCGCATCCTACATGCATGTAATACACATGTCCCGGTACTCTTCCTTAACACCATCGCATCCTACATGCATGTAATACACATGTCCCGGTACTCTTCCTTAACACTATCGCATCCTACATGCATGTAATACACATGTCCCGGTACTCTTCCTTAACACCATCGCATCCTACATGCATGTAATACACATGTCCCGGTACTCTTCCTTAACACCATCGCATCCTACATGCATGTAATACACATGTCCCGGTACTCTTCCTTAACACCATCGGTTTGATTGGTATTGATATAGGAATACAATTTTCGCCTAAACGTATTCAGATATTATAAATACACCCTCGATGAAACACAGTGTTAATTAAAGGCACATAAAAGGAGATAAGTACAAATAAATTACTGAAAGAATATATGGAATTCTTTTATTGTGTTCATAAAAGTCATGAGAATTAATTTACAAATGCATTGGGACCATATTAAAAAGATTCCTTTAACATAAGTTATTTTGTGCTTGAAATATAGTTGTCTCCAAATATAGTTGTCTCCAATTCATTCATGTTTATCAACAACCTGTTTGTTTACATATTCAAAATTAAGAATTCTGATTGGTCGGTTCAAATATTTGTGTATCAACTGTCATGTTCAGAGGTGAGGAATGAGGCAATCTGAATAATTAAACTTGCTAATCTGGGTTATTTCTGGTAGACTTTCACGTTCAAGTTTTGCTGATGGAGATTTTTGGTGATAACTAACTCAATCTTATCAAAAGTTTACCAAATAAGATAGTTTGATATAGCATTAATCTCCTTGTCTGTGCCTTTAAGTTTGGTCGTCGCTTCAGTGCGCTGTCTGCATTATTTGGTTAGAAATGTGACAGTACGATGTATAGTGGTTTCGGTATCTTTCAACGATCATCATAAAAATACGATTGTTAATGATCGTCTTCTTTAAATGATTGTCTACAATGTGATTCGTGATCCTTTGAAGTAATTCTGCTTAAAAATGTAGGTTCATTTTGGCAAACATTCAGAGGTTATGTGAAAATACTTTTGACTTATTATTTGGTGCATGTGTACATGAAACATGTCGCCAATGTATAGCAAATACTGCTTGGCCTGTTACGCGCCGATGTAACCGGGTTAAAGACAGTATACAAATGGACTAGGGCTTAAACCTGAGACCTTCATGTACTGTGCGAAAACATGCATACCGGCCTCTCTCGGTCATATAGACATTGGCAGCCGCCTTGTAGGTATTAAACCCTTCTTCGTTGATATTAAGTTAACTATAGCATGTTAACCATGGTATGCTTTCCAGTCTTTTTTCCATTAGACATATATTGGAGAATGGTGTGTTAACCAGTCTGTTTCTCGCTCTCTTTACAGACGCAGTCCGACTTTTCCGACACGTCCAGTGTCAGCGAGACCAAACATCTGTTTGATGATGATCGACGCACCGACTCCGAACAGAGCAATATTCCCATGACAAGCTTCAACTTCATCAACTCGATTATAGGATCGGGATTTATAGGTAACTACATCTCCCCCCCCCCACCCCCCGTTAATTTTGAGAAGCTTGAGATCTTCGTTTTCGCAATACCCTTGCCACTACACCACCACACGTCAAACCCCATTCCACATCACCTATCCATCGCACACCAAAACCCATCCCCAACCCGGGTTCAGTTCCCGAGAGGAACCAACAATGTTTTTACTGAGTACCTTTGGGTATTGCAAGATTACCAGGTATTGAACTAGTAAATAACAATGTTGTGCAAACCTTCCTTTTTATCAACAAGCGCTGACTGATGCAAACTCAATGGTTTTGTCTTTCATTTGTGAGCAATGCTATTATAACAGCAAACTGCTTTGATGGGCCAATTTTATCTAGTAGAGACGGTTGTGTCCAAAATGTTTTATGATGCTAACATACTCCAGGAACAGTGTTTGGAACAAAATCATATATCATATCGTATTTATACTCTGTGATCCTGGTATGTCAGTATCGTAACTACCAACTACATGACATGCTTTTTCCATGTGCTATGCTGATCGAGAGTTTGTTATTGTTTGGAAAACAAAGGGCTTATACCGTTGTATATGCTCTGGTACTCAGCTTTACTCGGTAAGACATCAACAACTATGCTAGCCCCGACCTTTCTTTTATACCTAGCTTACCCTATGGATTATGGAAATGTATCACTATCCAAAAGTCAATGTGGAAATAATAAATTGTCGGCATCTCATTATATTGATATGGTAACAGCCGGATAGGGTTAGTGTTTTTGACATCGTACATGTACCACACGTATGGTACTGTACTACAGCGAAGGTGTGTCACACATCGGAAAAACGCATTTTCATGCATTTTACCAAACGCCAAATTTTTACTGTCCCAAATTGAAAGAGTTTGCAGATGACATTTCAAAATGTAATGAAATTGAAAAATAATCTTCTGATAGGGCAGAAAACATAATGGGAAAAAAAAGAAATTACTTGTTAAGAGCAATTTCTCTTTTTCCCACAATATTTTCCAGATTAGTATGTAACAAACTAGTCTAATGTCGTAATTGTTTGATAATAAGTTATATGATTTAAACAAAATCAAAATGTACACACGGCTACAAAACGACACACTCGTACGTTAATGGTAATTCTAATGACCAAATATTCATATATTCAAATTGATAAGTGGTATCGAGAATAATTGTTTCTAACCAATAATTGTTGGTAACTAAATTACTGAATGAACTACAGCTTTGTTCACAAATGTATTCCAGTATTTCTTCCCTTTTTATGACACCCTTACCATGACTGCGATCCATTTACAATTCTTATTTCTTCTCAAAAATACTTATTTTTGTCCTCTAGCCTTATTTCAAAGACAGCTTTCTGTCCCAGAATAATAAATGACCCGAAAGCACATGGTAATGAATAGACTGGAGCATTGACATTAATCCCGTGTGAAGAAAGCGCGGTCCATATTGGGGGGTTCAATAATTGTCCGAGAAAAAATAGAATAATATACAACGAAATGTTTAATAAGTCGTGTCAAATTGAAGCCATGTACACGTTACGTGTATTATTACATACTGTTTTTACTGATGTGCTGACATTACTGGTTTTTCTAATATTCGATTATTTTAAACAAAGACATACCAGCTGTTACCTCTATGCACTTAATATTCATATGTCTTACACAAAACATTACCACACATATACTTTGTCCTTCCTTAGTTAAGTAATATGGATTGTAATTCTGTTATAACGAACATCATTTAAAAGAGTCGGACGCCTATCGACGAGGTTATTATTATAAGGAGAGTATGACGGTGTGCTCGAGAAGTATACCCGCTATAAACATTGATATGTACACAAACAGCTATATGTTCAACTATACAACTCATATAGTCTGTATCAAAAGGAATGACAAAGCATATACATACATGGTAATGAACCACGTATGTATACACAAATATATACCTTTCACAGCCTTTTAGACAACTCTGCATCCTATAGGTGAACAAGGATTTGCCCAGGTACATATACCTGAGTTATAAGTTATCCATTCAACTTGATCGTAATTGTCATTCCAAATCTCACTTTCTACTTTGTCCTTTGATACAGAGGGGGGTAGATCCAATGATCAATGTGTTGGACCTGTTACCCTAGGTTCCTATGTCTGACCACCACCGCTATCGCTGGTTTGCTGGTAGACATAGTCTCGTGCTGGTGAATCCCATCAATATATTTGAAATGTTGGTGAAACGGCAAAAAATCTTCCACATAAACAGTTTCGGAGTAGATCTGAAACGGTCTTTCAACTTTGTGATTTGAGTTGAGTTTACTTTCATTATTTGTGTCCATGACAAGTTGTCAATGTAACATGAGAATCATTAATGTAAACATAGAAACCAGCATAATTCTATGCAAATAAACAACGTGTTTTGTAACACACAATAAATATTACTCAACTTAACAAATTGATAGAGGCTAGTTTGTAGCTTTCAGGGTAGGACTTTATTATAAACGAAGTAAATAAAGGAAAAAAGACACTTCTTTTTGCAAGAGAACTCCCGAAAATTGACATGGATAATGTATTTCTAGAATGTGAATTCATTTATTCAAGTTCGTAATCATTTTTGTAAGCAATACACTTCTAGCGATGACTATAATCATTCGATAAAGCACTTCTCTCATCTGTGTCCATGCTATGTGATTCGACTTACACACACCATATGTTCGATTTATTTAAGGGTTTCCTTTTGCGTTGAAGCAGGCCGGTTTTGGACTCGGTATAATATTGCTGATGTTGGTAGCAATGATCACAGGTAAGTCGTAACAGTAAGTGTATTCGGGTAAACTAGGCAGGGATCTGTTGCCCTCGGGTACAGGGTTGGCATCGAGACCCAGGGTCGTGAGTTAGATTCAAGTTGTGCGAACTTGTGTCACAATCGATGTTTAAATAATTCAAACCTAACTTTTACTTAAAGTTCGCAAACAATATCTGCGAGATCATTTCTCTCACAGGGTTTGGTAAGAGTAATGAAGGTTCTCGGTAAGATGAATATCAATAGTTGTATTTTGTATTTGGTACACCTTGTTTAACGCAAGGAAGGTTCTCGGTAAGATGAATATCAATATTTGTATTTTGTATTTGGTACACCTTGTTTAACGCAAGGAAGGTTCTCGATAAGATGAATATCAATAGTTGTATTTTGTATTTGGTACACCTTGTTTAACGCAAGGAAGGTTCTCGATAAGATGAATATCAATATTTGTATTTTGTATTTGGTACACCTTGTTTAACGCAAGGAAGGTTCTCGATAAGATGAATATCAATATTTGTATTTTGTATTTGGTACACCTTGTTTAACGCAAGGAAGGTTCTCGATAAGATGAATATCAATAGTTGTATTTTGTATTTGGTACACCTTGTTTAACGCAAGGAAGGTTCTCGGTAAGATGAATATCAATATTTGTATTTTGTATTTGGTACACCTTGTTTAACGCAAGGAAGGTTCTCGGTAAGATGAATATCAATAGTTGTATTTTGTATTTGGTACACCTTGTTTAACGCAAGGAAGGTTCTCGGTAAGATGAATATCAATAGTTGTATTTTGTATTTGGTACACCTTGTTTAACGCAAGGAAGGTTCTCGGTAAGATGAATATCAATAGTTGTATTTTGTATTTGGTACACCTTGTTTAACGCAAGGAAGGTTCTCGGTAAGATGAATATCAATAGTTGTATTTTGTATTTGGTACACCTTGTTTAACGCAAGAAGGTTCTCGGTAAGATGAATATCAATAGTTGTATTTTGTATTTGGTAAACCTTGTTTAACGCAAGGAAGGTTCTCGGTAAGATGAATATCAATAGTTGTATTTTGTATTTGGTACACCTTGTTTAACGCAATGAAGGTTCTCGGTAAGATGAATATCAATATTTGTATTTTGTATTTGGTACACCTTGTTTAACGCAAGGAAGGTTCTCGGTAAGATGAATATCAATAGTTGTATTTTGTATTTGGTACACCTTGTTTAACGCAAGGAAGGTTCTCGGTAAGATGAATATCAATATTTGTATTTTGTATTTGGTACACCTTGTTTAACGCAAGGAAGGTTCTCGGTAAGATGAATATCAATAGTTGTATTTTGTATTTGGTACACCTTGTTTAACGCAAGGAAGGTTCTCGGTAAGATGAATATCAATAGTTGTATTTTGTATTTGGTACACCTTGTTTAACGCAAGGAAGGTTCTCGGTAAGATGAATATCAATAGTTGTATTTTGTATTTGGTACACCTTGTTTAACGCAAGGAAGGTTCTCGGTAAGATGAATATCAATAGTTGTATTTTACACCTTGTTTAACGCAAGGAAGGTTCTCGGTAAGATGAATATCAATAGTTGTATTTGGTACACCTTGTTTAACGCAAGGAAGGTTCTCGGTAAGATGAATATCAATAGTTGTATTTTGTATTTGGTACACCTTGTTTAACGCAAGGAAGGTTCTCGGTAAGATGAATATCAATAGTTGTATTTTGTATTTGGTACACCTTGTTTAACGCAAGGAAGGTTCTCGGTAAGATGAATATCAATAGTTGTATTTTGTATTTGGTACACCTTGTTTAACGCAAGGAAGGTTCTCGGTAAGATGAATATCAATAGTTGTATTTTGTATTTGGTACACCTTGTTTAACGCAAGGAAGGTTCTCGGTAAGATGAATATCAATATTTGTATTTTGTATTTGGTAAACCTTGTTTAACGCAAGGAAGGTTCTCGGTAAGATGAATATCAATAGTTGTATTTTGTATTTGGTACACCTTGTTTAACGCAAGGAAGGTTCTCGGTAAGATGAATATCAATATTTGTATTTTGTATTTGGTACACCTTGTTTAACGCAAGGAAGGTTCTCGGTAAGATGAATATCAATAGTTGTATTTTGTATTTGGTACACCTTGTTTAACGCAAGGAAGGTTCTCGTAAGATGAATATCAATAGTTGTATTTTGTATTTGGTAAACCTTGTTTAACGCAAGGAAGGTTCTCGGTAAGATGAATATCAATATTTGTATTTTGTATTTGGTACACCTTGTTTAACGCAAGGAAGGTTCTCGGTAAGATGAATATCAATAGTTGTATTTTGTATTTGGTACACCCTGTTTAACGCAAGGAAGGTTCTCGGTAAGATGAATATCAATATTTGTATTTTGTATTTGGTACACCTTGTTTAACGCAAGGAAGGTTCTCGATAAGATGAATATCAATAGTTGTATTTTGTATTTGGTACACCTTGTTTAACGCAAGGAAGGTTCTCGGTAAGATGAATATCAATATTTGTATTTTGTATTTGGTACACCTTGTTTAACGCAAGGAAGGTTCTCGGTAAGATGAATATCAATAGTTGTATTTTGTATTTGGTACACCTTGTTTAACGCAAGGAAGGTTCTCGGTAAGATTAATATCAATAGTTGTATTTTGTATTTGGTACACCTTGTTTAACGCAAGGAAGGTTCTCGGTAAGATTAATATCAATAGTTGTATTTTGTATTTGGTACACCTTGTTTAACGCAAGGAAGGTTCTCGGTAAGATGAATATCAATAGTTGTATTTGGTACACCTTGTTTAACGCAAGGAAGGTTCTCGGTAAGATTAATATCAATAGTTGTATTTGGTACACCTTGTTTAACGCAAGGAAGGTTCTCGGTAAGATGAATATCAATAGTTGTATTTGGTACACCTTGTTTAACGCAAGGAAGGTTCTAAGATGAATATCAATAGTTGTATTTTGTATTTGGTACACCTTGTTTAACGCAAGGAAGGTTCTCGGTAAGAGAATATCAATAGTTGTATTTTGTATTTGGTACACCTTGTTTAACGCAAGGAAGGTTCTCGGTAAGATGAATATCAATAGTTGTATTTTGTATTTGGTAAACCTTGTTTAACGCAAGGAAGGTTCTCGGTAAGATGAATATCAATAGTTGTATTTTGTATTTGGTACACCCTGTTTAACGCAAGGAAGGTTCTCGGTAAGATGAATATCAATAGTTGTATTTTGTATTTGGTACACCTTGTTTAACGCAAGGAAGGTTCTCGGTAAGATTAATATCAATAGTTGTATTTTGTATTTGATAAACCTTGTTTAACACAATGAATGTTCTCTGTAAGATGAATATCAATAGTTGTATTTTGTATTTGGTACACCTTGTTTAACGCAAGGAAGGTTCTCGGTAAGATGCACCCTTTTATGGTTTGAATCTAACAGCCTTTAACCTATAATGTAGAAAACGTCTAATTTTATAAGAAAGTGCTTACAGTTTGTAAGTATTAACACGTTGAACGATCCATAAAATGCAATCGGTCCATAATACCACATCCAGCTTATGAATGAAATCAGAGGCGTTCTGCATCGGACATTGTCTCTAGTCATACAGCCAAATAAATTATATGAACACACGGTTTTTGATATAAAATTCACGTGTAGGAGGTATATTGTTATTTGTTTTATTGAAATCGATTATCTAAGAAATGCTTGAATAAGAAATAATTCCTTTTTTGTACGATTTCAATGTTCAAGACTTATCTTTTATCCCTATTTTCCAGATTATTCCATCATTTTGTTGGTTGAAGCGGCCAAGTTGTCTAACACGAAGACATACCAGGTAATAGAGAAATTCGCCACGCTCCGTCTACGTCTGTGAAATCGCGCGAACTTACGAGATAAAGACGTGTTTGGGATTTCTAAGCAAACCAATAGTGATCTTTGCCAGATAGTTAGAGTTGTCTTAACGTTTTATATTTGAGAATGGAATCTATATTTTTCTTTTGTCAAACTAATGATAATTGATTTATCAGAATCCAAATGTAAAACATCGTAAACATGTTTGAATTGTTTAATGTCATAGTTTTCTTGATTGGGAATTCTTTTATTCTAATCTACCATTCAAGTATGTTTGTATCAGTAAAAGTAGAAGCTACCACGTATGTCTCGATTCAGAACTTGGTGACACGATATTTGTGCGAAGCAGCTTTGTACGACCCTATCTGTACATCGCAGATTCGACATAAGAAAGCAAAACATACATGATTCAAGCTATACTACCATTCACATTTGACTTTAAACATCAATTATCAGATGAGATATGTAGGGGGGTTTAACGCTGTTTAGACAACATTCAAAACTAAACAGGGGTTCCTCCATGAATGAATTTGGAATGCTCTTCCTGTTCCAGACTTGATCAAGGATGTTTTAAGATTAATTAATTACAGCCTCATTTATTGACGAATGGACGGTTTAAATATGTTGGAATAGTCATCGCCTGATCGTGTACGTTTCACGTCAGGTACGAACTGGTTAATAACGTTTCATTAAATAACTGTACTCCTGTTTATATAATTAACCCTATCAAAGGTCGTAATAAAATGTGAAAGCGTAAATATTGTATTAGACAGTTGGAATGCGTTACTCATGTGGTTGTTGTTTACAATTCTACACAGGATATGATGTTGGTAACATGTGGTCGGCCTGGCTTCTATCTCCTGACGTGTCTACAGTTTATCTACCCATTTATAGGTAAGGCGGGCGATATTACTGCATGCATGCTCATCACCTCGGGTAAACGCCCCTGAACTATCCGGACTCATTTCATTCACAAATTATGTTTTCATTGTTATATATCAAGTTACGTAATAAAACAATTTAGTACTTACAGTCTGAACAATATGATAAGTAAAGATGCATAATATAATCTATAATGCATTGTTCTGTACGTCTAAATCTAAGTGGTATTTGGAAGTAGATTTGATTTCATATCAGCTTTTAAGACATTTCTCATTTTCCTAAATACTGCATGTACATACATGGGTATGCGTTGAGGGTTTGAAAGCGTGTTTATATAAAAGATTTTAAACAAAAAAAACCAAAAAAACAAAAAAGCTCCTGACTGAAACCCAAAACGAGTAATTTCAAACATGTTACAATACAAAGATATTTATTTGATATTTCAGTACGTTGATTCACTGTACTGTACTGTATATTTCAGCTATGGTCAGCTATAACGTGATCATTGGTGATACCATAACGAAGATAATAGTACGTATCGGGGGAGACGGTAAGTCATACGTTAACTAATACAGGGTGGGTGTGTCGGTCTTACAGTGTCAGTCTATAACCCCACCCCAGTCATACGTTAACTAATACAGGGTGAGTGTGTCGGTCTTACAGTGTCTGTCTATAACCCCACCCCCAGTCACACGTTAACTAATACAGAGTGGGTTTGTCTGTCTTACAGTGTCTGTCTATAACCCCACCCCCAGTCATACGTTAACTAATACAGAGTGGGTGTGTCGGTCTTACAGTGTCTGTCTATAACCCCACCCCCAGTCATACGTTAACTAATACAGAGTGGGTGTGTCGGTCTGACAGTGTCTGTATATAACCCCACCCCAGTTATACGTTAACTTATACAGAGTGGATGTGTCGGTCTGGCATTGTCTGTCTATAACACCCCCCCCCAGTCATACGTTTACTAATACAGAGTGGGTGTGTCGGTCTTACAGTGTCTGTCTATAACCCCCACCCCAGTCATACGTTAACTAATACAGGGTGGGTGTGTCGGTCTTACAGTGTCTGTCTATAACCCCACCCCCAGTTATACGTTAACTTATACAGAGTGGGTGTGTCGGTCTTACAGTGTCTGTCTATAACCCCCACCCCAGTCATACGTTAACTGATATAGGGTGGGTGTGTCGGTCTTACAGTGTCTGTCTATAACCCCACCCCCAGTCATGCGTTAACTAATACAGAGTGGGTGTGTCGGTCTGACAGTGTCTGTCTATAACCCCACCCCAGTCATACGTTAACTAATACAGGGTGGGCGTGTCGGTCTTACAGTGTCTGTCTATAACCCCACCCCCAGTCATGCGTTAACTAATACAGAGTGTGTGTGTCGGTCTGACAGTGTCTGTATATAACCCCACCCCAGTCATACGTTAACTTATACAGAGTGGGTGT